>JAJIYU010006171.1:0-21094 GCA_030144865.1 Tinospora cordifolia | reverse complement strand
TTTATAGTAAACAATACATAAGCATTTGGAATAAACTCCAAAACACCAAAAATTATTGTCATTCTGTCCCACAAGGTGGCCAATGGCGTCTTTTGGTTCTTCTTAGATGTCGTCTTGTGTAGTCATCTTCTGTAGTGTTGCAATGGTCGCTCGTCAGGAGGCCCGATAGGAGGTTGGGGATGAGGTTGAACTTCATCTTTAGGCACTTGTACATTAGCTTCCTCATGGAACATACCACCAGATGGGAACATACTCGCATCAAATAAGAATCTGACATCTTGTGACGTTGAAGCTTGTACATTAGAGTATGCCTCAAATGGAGCACTGTGAGTCATTGGAGTACGATTATATGGGGATGGCGTATGCTCTCCGCCTTCTCTTTGTACCATGTACTCTGCATGAACTGTTTGCAGTGAAGATAATGCAACCTTCTCAATCTCCCTCATAGATGCATCGTCCCTATATTGACTGAGCACGTACATATGAACAATCTGGCTTGCCTAAACATCAACAAACAAGAGCAAATAAATAAATTATTGGCAATTATAATATTGAATAAAAAATATTATAATGTGGAATGAAAGAGATATACATGCCAAGTAATGAAATCTTGCCCCATTTATCATCATAAATCGTCGCGTTATTGTTCGATACCAAACCATGTAGGGATCAAAATAATTATCCATATGTGGTACATCAGAAGCATGTACTATACCCTCAGCCAAACGGTCTGATAGTTCTGCCCACTGCTCAATAAACTTCTGATGCACTACAAGCCAATCACAGTCAGATTGACCTCTCATATCAGCATTATGAAGATCAGTTTCTGCACTGCATGGTTCGGGAATAGGCCGATACATTCTAAATTGTCGCAATACTCGATCAGGCCTATGATGCTCAATGACCACAAAACAAATTAGTGGTGAGACAGTTCGCTAAATGCCTCTACCCCGTCGGCAGTACTCCGGCAAATCATTGACTATGTCA
The DNA here is from genome assembly GCA_030144865.1 of Tinospora cordifolia. Classification (NCBI taxonomy): domain Eukaryota; kingdom Viridiplantae; phylum Streptophyta; class Magnoliopsida; order Ranunculales; family Menispermaceae; genus Tinospora; species Tinospora cordifolia. The sequence continues at coordinate 20,107 of JAJIYU010006171.1, read as the reverse complement.
TCTGTATATGGCGTCCATATGACCTGTAAGGCGATGACATATTTGTTATGACGGGTTTGAGGTCAAATCCCAACATATGGTATGCAATAAGCAACTCAAATAAAATGAAAGATACCTGCTAAAGTGACTGCATATCCAGCAACGCTCTGTACTTGACCAACACATGCATTGGAACATGTGTGGTCACTAACGCATTTCTTCACCTGCAGTACAAATAGAAACACAGAAAAAATTTAAGTGTTAACGCTGTGAATGTCAAGGGAATAGAGGATAACTATCATTCCACCTTACCTATATCTTAATGGTGGCGACAAAGGCAAATGTGCATGAGGATCATTAATATTGTCCCGTCTCTCTGGAGATAGGAAAGGAAATCGATCCCACGCCCATAATTGTAATAAAATCAACGCACCGGATACTCCTTTCTTCTAATAGTCTACTGCTCGACACATCTGACGATACAACCATGTTAATATAGCACTACCCCACGAATATTCGCCAGCTTGGTCAAAATCAATAAGTAATGGCAAATATCCTAAGTGTACTAAATTGTTTGATTGATCTGAAAATAAACATCCTCCAATCAGCTGCATAATATACGCCCTCGCATATCGATCAACTTGAATAGCTGTGGCATCTGGAGGTAATGTGACTCTCTGAGCAAGTACCGATAGCTTCAACCGACCACTCAGTCTATCGGTACCCTCAGGAACAAATCCAAGCAACTTAGAACAAATCTCATCATAATCCAAATATGTTGACCCAGTAACTGGAAGCCCATCAACAGGAAGTCCCAATAACAACTCTACATCCTGAAGAGTGATGGTCGCCTCACCAACCGCCGAGTGAAATATATGAGTCTCTTGTCTCCATCGTTTAACCAATGCCGTGATCAAGTGCCAATCCAACTCTATAAACCCTATGCGTGCAAGGCCAAAGAATCTAGCCCTCTGTAGATGGGGGACAATACGATTATCTTGGGGAAACGTACGCTCGATCACTGCCTGACGGCAACGACAGTGCAACTCAGGTAAGTCCTGCAACATAACAAGCGCATTGTTAGTACTTAAAAAAATAAATAATACAACTAATTAGAGTAATGACTAAGATACCTGTCCCCCCCAAATATAAGTAGACCAATGACGACTCTGAAGCGTCAACACCGAAGAATCTATAGGCCCTAAATACATTTAAAACTGCAATATGCACATTAAAACGAAGTAAAAATAATGAAAGAACAAATTTGTAATTCGGGTGACACTTAAAAAAAAACTTCATAACATTGGCACACAACATTAAGTTCTTTTCAAACAACGACATAATACAATACAAGAGTTCAATTTATATTCCTACGACGACTTGGACAGCTACGTCGATTATGACCCTCGTGTCCACAATGACCACTATAAATCCTCGAAGATGGCTCCCGTACATCGATCTCATTAGTTATTCGCGATGTCCTTGGTCGTCCTGATTTGCAAACACATTCATAATTTGGATACACTTTACATGCAAGGCTACGAGGGGGCTAATAAGATTCATGTGGAATTGGATGAAAGTGTGGCTCATAACACTTGAGGTAATTATCGGTGTGGTACCAGTTTTCTATATATGTGTCACAATCAAGACCAGCATATTGACACACCGCTTGTACGTGAGAGCATGAAATTCCACAACACTGCCATTTCCCATAGCTGCAAACCCGTTGTAGTAGATTAACAACTTGTTTGTTACCGCCCTTATTCAAGCGAACATTTTGTAACCCCGTTACAACCTCAAATGTTTCGTGTTGACGATCTATCAAAGTCACGGTATGATTGCCAGCCTTAGCCGCCCAAGCTGACATCTTCTGAACTGCATATTCTGTATAAATACCCCCCCATCTGCAATGCTTTCTCAATTTTGGTTCGCCGTTTCTCAAACCATGCAACGGTTCTATAAAATGTCAACTGCGCCAATGCAGTAATAGGATACATTCGTGCACCTCTCAAGACACCATTAAAACTTTCTACACATACAAAAAAACCAAGTGCGAGATAATTCTTATCAATAATGAAAGAATTTATGTAAATATATTTAAAAAGAAGATATTACTAACAACTAACCAACAATGTTGGATGTCATCCAACCATATCGAACACCACCATCATGAGCCATAGTCCACTGCTTCGGATCTAATCGCGTAAACCATCTTGTGCAACCATCTCGTTTGCTTTCAAGTGATGCCATAACCTCAACAAATTTGCACAATTGATATTGTGAATAAGCTTTCTTAACTAATTCTCTCAACTCCTCGTCGCGTAATTTCTCATTGAAGTTACTAGCAACATGACGCAGACAAAATCTGTGATGTGCATGGGGATACCTGGTTCAGCCCAACCATTACTTGGGTCTTGCACGACAGCTAGGATACCTGCATGGCGATCACTGATCAAGCAAATATTATCTCTGTTTGTTACTTGATAGCAGAGGATTCTAAGAAACAATGTCCAATTATCCTTATTTTCTTGTTCAACAATTGCGAAAGCAAGGGGAAATATGTGACTAGCAACATCAACACTTGTGGCAATAAACATCTTTCCATAGAATTTACCATACGGGTGTGTGCCATCAATTTGTATAATGGACCTACAATATTTAAATCCCTCAATAGAAACACCAAATGCCCAAAAACAACGATGAAAAACAACTGCTCCTGGATTCTCGGGGTCATTTCCATAATAATGCAATCCCGCCACTGTTCCAGGGTTAGTTGCAATCAAGACATTTATCCATCTGGGAAGAATATTGTACGACTTATCCCAATCCCCAAATAATTATTTTATCACTTTTGTTTTCGCTAGCCACACTCTCCTGTAAGGAACATCATATTTGTACTTCTCTTTCATGAATGCATTAAGCGTTCTTATGGAAGCATTTGGATCTTGCTTCACAATGTTCAATATCTCCCAAAATATTAGTGATGAATCTAGCTGCCTGTGTTTTTGAGACATTCGAGGAAACACACATGTATGTGTCCCTTCACACTTGTGATTTCAAACATACATGTCCTCTTACGCTTAGCGGCCCTAACCCTCCACTAACAGCCATCTTTCCATTTCTTACATCTTACAGACCAAACATTAGGTTCAGAGTCAACCACAACATACTCATGTTGTTGTGCTATGCACCATCGCTTCACTGTGTGCTACAAGTCATCTTTACTAGAAAATGTTAGCCCTTTGCACAAGTCATGTGTCTTTTTCCAACCCAAACTTCCACTATTGTGGTCATCCGACATAGGTGTCAAAGCTCACAAATTAAGTTCCATAAAGCTTGGAGATGGAACATCATATCCTGACATGGTGTGTTGGGGTGTATCGTATTGACGATGCAATGGAGTGTCTTGTGACTCATTATCCTCCATGCTTAACCCAAAAAGAACGTCATCTGATAACGCTGGTTGGTTCATAGACCCATCTTGATCTATCATCGTCATTAATGTATGCCCAAAGTGAACATGATTATACCTCTCTGTCGCATCATCATTATCACTATCACCTTCCAAATCTGCACTGCTTTCTCCATGATAACCGTCATCATAATCATTATCACAATCGTCATCAGAATCGCGATGATCATCATGTAAACGTGTCACGGGGGCAATAGGTGACATTGTACTTGGACCAACATCATCTGATGACCTTGGTGCATTACGTACAACATAGTTTTCATTTCTTGATAAATCAGCTGCACGACCTTGAGTTGGAAACCCATCGATAACATCAACATAAATCTCCATATTATTAGGCAGTGGCATCTCTCGCAACATAACAAATATATGTCTTAAACTTTCATCATTTTTTATTGGATAAGTTATGAAGTTTATCGTTCCAACAACATAAACCAAAGGATATCTACATGTCATGTTGATTCTTCTTCCATCAGATATCGGCAGTGCATTACGAATTGTTCCTTCAAACTCTTCAAATCCAACACCAAATAAAACTCTTGTAATGGTAGCTGGCAAACAATCGTACGATACACCTTGGGCATTGGATACTACTTTTCCATTAAAATAACATAGCACTAAAATAGACCTGTCTTCCATCTACATTCACATGCACAATAACCACAATAAATCGATAAAAGAATATTACAAAAAATGGTGGCTATGAGGGTAGCGAAACAAACATTCTCAATCAAATAAAATATTACATATCTACTTGATAGGAGATTACATAAATCTAGCATCTTCCAAATCTCTTTTTTATTTGTTAGTATTATGGCAAAGTATGCAATAAAAAAACTGAACAAACAGTAAATAATATTATAAATTTTAAACACATGATAGTTCATTCTAAAATGAACAAAAGAACCAGTAAATCAAGATGATGAAAGAGAAACAAAATAAAAAAAACTCTCAAGAAAAAACAAATAATTTTCATTTAGTTAATAGTTTGTTAGCACTAATCCATAGTGAAGCCAAATACTAGTTTTTTTGCATCTTCCCTAGCTTTGTCATTGAAACTTATGTTAGTACACTCTTTCCATGCAGACCAAACTACATAAATGATAACAAATTTTCAATAATCCCCAAACTTCCTAGGAAGTGAAGATTCCTTATGGGAAGACCACAAGAATGGTAAAGTTTGCAGCTCAATCCAATGAAGGAAGAGACCGATCTGCGCCAAATCTCCATAACAAACTCACATTTGAAAAAAAAAATAGGGTCACAAGATTCGCCACTTTGCCTGCATAGACAAAACCAGCTGGGTAAATTACCAATTCTTGATCTTTCTCTGCAAAGTGTCATCATATTTCAAATTTTTATAAGAAAGAGTCCACTTGAGAAATTCAGCTTTTTGGGGAAACATGGGCATTCTAATGAAATCAACTGGGAAGAAGAGGGATGAAGTTTTGTGAGGAAGATGACAAAGATGATGAAGAAAAGACTGTGAAGAGAAGGTACTTGAAAAATTGATGGGCTAGCCTATCCTATCAGAGGAAAGATGAATTGGGGTAAGGATTTCAATTAGGGAAGAAATTTCATCACTTTCCCCATCCACAATGTCTCTTCTAAAGTGGAAGCACCAAGAAGAGGAGCCATGATAATTAGGAAGGTAGAAGGCAGAAATTAGGTGATTTGGAAGTGTGTACATAGCTTTTATATGTGGAAGAAAAAGACTGAGTAACTAGAGTTACTGCACCAAATGTTTTCCTAAAACCTGAAGGACATACCATTACCTACTTGACATTTAGGAATGGAGTAAAATACTACACTAGTAAATGTTTTCGTAATTATCCTTTAAGTATTCTAAATACATATGTATCAAATAAAATACTACACTAGTAAAGCTCGCCCTCAATGTTTAACATTCAACTAACCATACACACACACACACACACACACACACATATATATATATATATATATATATATATATATACAAATTAGGCTCTATGGCCTTCGCAATTGTAATGAATGTTAAGCAAATTCCTAATGAGTGTCACAAGTTTGCCCTAGAGAAAAATAAAATAAAATAATCCTATATTATGAGAACCAAGCTTCATTGAACGTTAGTACTAAGATGAGTGGTAGTTTTAATTTTCAAAATGCATGTATTAATTTTTAATTTTAGTTTTTATCTTTTTTTATCCATTTGCAGGTTGCATGTCACTTCTTTGGGAAAGTGATTAGAGAAAGTTTAAGGACACAAATCTAAACGTGGCTTGCCATATATGAATAAGGGGGAAAAGAAAGAAAAAGGTATTCTTACAATCAGACGCGGATTTTTTAAATGTTCGACAAAATACACTTGAGATTGGTTTTTGGTTATTGTTTTAAGCAACAAGTTCAAGAACATTTGGGAAATGACGACTACAACTTAAGCTTAAAAATTAAATCAAAAGAGTGTGAGTCTATAAAGGTTGATCTGATCCTACCTTCTCACTAGTTTTTAACCTATTTTGGTGAAGTATTGGTAAATTAAATTACTACTCGAACAAATTTTCAATGGTAGAATATAAAAACTCTTCAGAAGTACCTAATTAAAACAAACTCTTTTATCATCATGAAAGAACTTCCCAAAAACTTTATCAAATGGGTCGTTACTTCCTAACTTGTTCATAATCAATTCTATAAAGCTATATCTAATGGGTCAATTCATTTCTAGGAGAGCCATCCAAAAAAAAAAACCTTCATTGGCAAAAATATTCCCAATGCATATAAGCAAATCGTTAAAGATAGGGCAAACTTGCATTTTCAATATACATCACAATATGTTGATCATACAAATATCAAAAACCTCTTTTCAACAGCATAGTTTGTGTGGAAACTAATGCATGATTTTGTTCCTGCGAAGTAATTCTTATCAAATAAGGTTTGTCGTCTAACCTCTTTTGTTCTTTTTGTAATGATACATCATTGATCCTTTTTTTTCAAATGTAATTTTATTAAAATATGTTTTTGCGTTGTATGTTCTTCGTCCCTTCCTCTTCATCTTTACCAAGTATTTCCTTTGAAGATATTTATTTTTTGTTATGTAATCATTTTCACCAAGCTTTAAGATTGAATTTTTCTTTACTCTAGACATCAAAAATTTTATAACTTTGAATGTATCATCTTTATAATTATCAAATTTTGATAATTATATTAAATTAATTAAGTGTTCACATAAAAAGTAATTTTTTTACTCTAGACTTCCTATATAATCATCAAATTTCTGTATACTTTATTCTAAACTTGCTATAGGAATAGTCAAGCACATCAATTAGCCCTATTGACTAAAAGATCAATACAATCTCGATCTCGATCAATATAAAGAGAAACAGTAAGCACAGATTTATATACAAAGAGTTGGACGAGGGGAGACCCTGATGTCTAGCACACACTAGAAAATTTTAAGATTACATTACAAATTATTCGGCATATCTCAACATTCTTCAAACTTGATTATATTTGACATAAAGATTTGTTTATCACTATTTTTTTTTCTTATCTTTTATGCTTTTTCTCTTGAATCTAGTACTTTTTGATAATTAAGTGTAATATTCTATTTAATTTGATAATGACATTTTCCCATGTGTAAAGATAATATCTACATATAATTTTCAAGGGATTTTAAAAATATAAAAATAAAAAGTGACAAGAATCTTAATGTTTTTTTTGTTCTATTCCCGACAAATATTTATGATATCAATTACATCTAAATAATTTTGTTTAATACCAACTAATAAAAGTCTTCTGATAAAACAAGACTCCATATACAAAAAGAATCTTGATTTTTCAAGATTTTTCAAATTAATTACTTAACTAAAAGGAATAATTACTAAATCAAATTAAGTAAAACTTGAATAAAACTTTTTATTACTAATTTTTCAAGATTTAATTTTGAGGTGTAAGCTTCCTATATAATTATTAAATTAATGGGTTATAAAACAAAATTATCAAATGCTTTTACTCTAGACTTCCTATATAATAATTTTTTTTTACTCTAAACTTCCTATATAATTATCAAATTACTCTAGACTTCCTATATTCAAAGTTATAAAAGTAAACAAAATCACATAAAAAGTAATTTTTTTGTAAGTATACTTTATTCTAAACTTTACATCTAAATATTATGTTTATATTAGCACTAATCACTAATAAATTATATATATACACATAAATTTATTGAGACCTAAACCTGGCAACGTATTCTATACCTACTGAAAACAGATCTTGTATTTAAAAATTCAAATAGTTTCGAATCTCCAATAGAAAATATGGGTATTGTTCATAGTATACATGTGGTATAATGTACTCATCAACCTCACAAATTAATTAATATAATAAGTATATTTAATTTCGAAGATAATTAATGTAATACCTATAGTATATATACATGCATTAATACTATTCTAGAGGATAGCGTGAAAAAACAAATGAAATGATGGTTAGATGGTTTGAATTTGTTAGAAAAGGGTGTCTGAAAGGGAAAGACAAGGATGGGAACTTGCAGGGGAATAATTAAACCATTTTATTTTTGAAACCATAAAATATTAAACTAAACTAACCGATTAATTTGGTTGATGCTTTTAAGCTTCAATTTTTTTTAATTAATTCACAATCTGAACCTCTCTTTGACTAGCAATTTTGATGTCTAGAGTAAAGGAAAATTCAATTGAAGATAATTATAAAATGTTATAAGGTGTAAGAAGAGGAAGAACTAAAACCAAAAGCAATAATATACTTGGAACTTCAATTATCAAATGTTGTAAGGTGTAAGAAGAGGAAGTCCTGAAACCAAAAGCAATTGCTAAGGTGTAAGAAGTGGAAGAACTGAAACCAAAAGCAATAATATACTTGGAAGCAAAGAAGAGGAAGAAGAATAGTGACAGCCAAACAGTGACGGCGAGCAAGCACCAACAGTGACCAAGCAACGACGGCGACGAAGAACAGCGATGGCGACAAAGACCCCCGACGGCGAGCAAGGCGACGAAACCTAGGGTTTCTGTGACAGAAGGCGTTTGTGTAAAATGGACCAGGAATCTACGTTTTGTGTGTTTTATGAAGGACCAAAAGAGAGGCGTTTTTACAAAAAACGCCTATAGTAGTGCACAACAGGAGGCCTTTTTTGTAAAAACATCTCCTCTAAAGGAGGCATTTTTTGTAATAACGCCTCCTGAGGGCGTTTTTACAAAAAAACGTCTTTAGAAGGCATTTTTACAAAAAACGCCTTTTGTCTAGGTGGAGCTCATGAAATTGCCACGTGGATACACATGTGGCAAGTCATTGTTTAAAGTTGGGTATATTGAAAATAACTTTAAGAAGTTAGATATTTTAAAAATAATTTATTTTTTTAATATTATTTTAAAAAAAGTCCCTCAAAATGACTATGAACCACTTCTACATGGGTCATTTTTCCCGAGAATCCTCGAATGAATTAAAATTGAACAAAATTATCATTTCCTTTTAAATGGATGTTTTATGTAATTTTAAAAAAATTAATATAATGAATATTGGTGGAAATAATAATGCAACACTATTTGATTTATATTTTACCAGCTAATTAAAAAACTCTGTGTCTCGAATTGTCCAGCCGTTAATGCAAACCAAGGCGAAATTGGCAAGCATAAGATTTGATGTGCTTATTATAACATTGAACAAGCCTCAAATTTATGAATGCTCTAACAAATTTATGCCTAAACCACATTGAATTGACCTATTTTACAATCTCACAAGAAATTTATATTAAAAGTATCTTTGTAATATCAAACATAATAATTATGTCATGAGAATCATTATAACTAAATGTTTATATTTTCCAATTTTGCATGCAACATTGAAGCATCATATCGACACGCAGGAATATAATGTTCTAGTGCTACATCAAGCTTTGTCATTTAATTATCCCTTTTAAATTTGGTTTATCAAATTTCCAATATTTTAGGTTAAGCATTGTAATATCCTATAATTTTTATTTAATAATAAAATAAAATAAAATAATTAATTTAATACTTTATGGAAACAATGGAAATAATGTTGTGGAAGATGTACAATTCAATGTATGAAGAGTTAGAAAAAGCGGAACAAAACACTGAAATTTGCACGTAATCATCTCACTAGTTACCACAGTAATGAATTCTACTATTGCAATAGAGCTTGAATTTCCCATAATAACCAATGAAAACACTACGTTTTGGTTAACACATTAACACATTCCACTACTGTAGTAATACATAAAAACTTGGGCAAAAATGATTATGTAAAGTTTTTAAACAATTATTTAAAGTTTTCATCTAGACCAAGCCTACCCATTATTTGACTTATTGATTTGGACTAGGCGTTTGGATTGACCTCAATTCCTCAATTAGTGAACTGGGCATTTGGATTCACCTCACTTCATGAATGAGAAGGGTTTAAGCTTTTAGATCAACCTCACTCCCTAGATTTGGAATACTGAGGTGGAATCCTTTCAGCCTTAACGTTAACTTATAAACAACATATTGTTTGAATCAACCAATTTATAAAAGTATTTGACATATATGTTTTATTTGATTGAAATAATGATATAAATATTTGGAATGATTTACTTAGCTCTTTGAACTCATCCCTTCTTTTTTAACATTTCAGGAAACTAAGGTTCCAAGGTTGCATGGAAAATGAGAATTACTTTTAGAGTTTTCTTTTTCAGTTTCATAGTTTTGTCTTAGTCAGGTATTGTAATACCCCAAAAGTCAATGAGGAAATTATAAAATTTTAATAGTTTTAAATATAAAATAAATTAAGTAAACAATTTAGAAAATTATAAATGCTTCATAATCATGAAATTACACATAAAAATAAACCTATGATAAATATAAAAATAATAAAAAATATGAAAATATTAGGAAAACAAAAAAATAACACAAAGGTCTAGTTACCGTAGTAATGGATTTCATTACCGCGGTAATGCAAAAAAACCCATAAAATTGATGTGTTCTGTTATGGGGGTAATACGTGATTATTTAAGTGCAACATCCACACATAAAACATAATTCTCAGTCATTCGGATGTGTAGTCGCGTAGAAACCCTACCTAGTTGCCACAAAACGATCTTTCTTCTTCCCATACACATTCTAGAGCAATCATAATCTATTTCAACTAATCCTAAGCAGCTCCCAATAGTCTTTTGAGTAAGGATTGAAGAAAAGTTGTTGAACCGGTAGAAAGCATGATTACTGCGGCTTCAAGGACAGTTACATATGAGGTAAGGCACCAACATCCGCACAAATCCATATTCCTAACTCTCTTTTGTGTTGTTTAAATTAATGCATGTTCTTTTGATGAACCATAATCCTAGATATCATTTTAACCACTGTCCGGGGGCGAACAAAGGAGAAAACGAACAACAGTGATGTATATTGCATCTCTATTCAATATGATACTTGTTTTCTAGCCTAAAGTTAGTATGTTGAAGCCCTATGCAATAGAGGAGACCATAAATAAAACACCATGCACGAAAGTGCAGCGCTTTCTGAAAATTACATGATTGTCACTGCAGCCTATCGCGGTAGTACATTTTTCACACAAACATAACACAAACTACCCCAGTAATGAAATTAATCCTCTCTGGTTACCACGGTAAGATGAGTACCGCCCTGTTTCTCATTCCTAATGTGTAGAAATTGAGTACCGTGGTACTACCACTCTCTACGATGGTAATCAAAGGAAAATTGAGTACATCATCAATTGTTATGACCCCTTGCACACATCAAAGAACATCTATATTAAGTAATCGTTGCATTAATTTGAAAACATTGATGACACTTGAAACTTGAATAATAATGGTGTTGAATTTTTTAAGGTGGTGCATTCAAGGATATCAGGTAACGAAGCAAAGGCCCAAGGGAACTAAAAATCAAGTGAAAATGATTACCTTGCTCCCTAGTCTTATTTGAGATTTAAATGTTAAACATGATTGTTGTTTGTCTCACCTGAATGCCTAGAAGCGTGCTAGGGCATAGTTGAATATTGAATTGAGGATGTGATGTTTTATGTGTATGAATGATGTATAACATGAATATTGATGTATGTCTATTATTTACTTGTTTTTACAACATATAAATTGAATGATTAAATATTTTAGTTCATGAGATGATGCATGATTTAGTCGCATGACGTTACATGCTTGGTAATTTTCATGTTAAACATGAAGAGGATGAATCAATGTACAATGTCAATCAAATAAAAATTGAGAATTGGATCACGTACCGATGCAGTGCTTCATGGGCAATCGTTGTGGGTGTTCTTGTGATGAGGAATTATGGGTATGTCATTGGTTTCTGATGATAAAACAATGGGTGTGACCCTAGTTCATGGTGACAGAGAGATGGACGTGTGTCCCTAATTCCTGGGTTGGGTGATGAGTGTGTGTCCACATAGTCCCCTTTGAAATTTAGCATATAGTGTATTTTCCCTCTTTCTGTTTAACTCTCCTTATACATGCGAGGATGATGATGATAAGAGAACACCAGGGTTAGATCCTTCGATTGAATTAACAACTGATGAACAATTTAATGCTTGAAATGCGTAATGTATTTGGAGTGATTGCATGTTTGATGTTTTGGCTTAAATAATACTATAGATGTATTGTATTTGATCCACTTGGCTCTTGAGTTCACCCCAAATTTTCATTTCAAGTGACTCTTGGGGCGGTTTGTATTGACGATACAACTTGATACCGCATTAGTTGTATGTTTCACTCTTGAGGTTGTCTAATTATTTTCAGTTGTTTTAAGTACATTGGTTTAAATTGGGCAGATAACCCTTTTTTATTAACTTTCATGTTAATGTTAATTAAGTGGTGATGCTAGGCCACATGGTTTAGGTTTCAGACTATTATCACTTGAAAATCTTATGTATTTTTTCTCCAATTTACTCATTAAGTCTTATGCCTGGATGTTTCTTTGAATTGCCTCCTATCGATGTCTCTTGGTATGTCCAAGACACAGAGAGATTATTTACGTATGATTATGAAGTTGATAAGATGTGACGGATGATCGAATTGGTACCGTCCTGGTTCTTGATGGTTGATACATGTAGTGTCTCAGTGATAATTAATGTGTATTGGGCGTGTCTCTCCATGCATGATCTCGATGTGTTATAAAAGAAACGATCAAGAACTGAGGTCTTACAGGAATGTTGGTCTTAATTTCTTTTTCGGTTTAAAATTGTTTTATTGAATAAACTTGAAGGTTCTTGCACCAATTAAATGTTGAAATTGCTTTTCAAAAAATTGATATTGATTTATTTTATCAAAAGGTTTCGAGGTATTTTTATGAAATTTGTATGAGTTATTGTAAACTAGGAAGTCTCATAGAGTTGAGACAAAAAAAGAGATAAATAGAAAGAAATAAATATAAAGTGACTTTCTATCTCTGAGATGGCCATGATGTTGATATTACATTTTACACGTGATGTTAACATGCTGGATTGTTGACTCGAGGGCATTATGGTAATTAAGCCCTCCGAACCGGAAATCAATTAGGCCACATGAGGGAGGCTCTCGCTAGCCTCCAAGGCAACTAGAAATCCACTTGAGCGGATTGGAGATAGTCAAGCGTCTCATGTCGACATGATTATGACTTATTGCTATTACCATCAATCGTAACGACCCAATCAGGACTTATTGTCATTGCCATCAATCGTGACGACTTGATCAAGACTTATTGTTGTTACCATATCGTGGGCCCACAGAACCCCCCTCAGGGCACTCTGTGCTAGGTGGTTAATATCTGGGTCATATAAGAGACCGACACAACTCGCCTTAACCCTGTACCTCTAGGACCTCGAGATTCGGCACACTTTTCATTTAAAACCCATTTAAAGCTGCAGATTCATCACAATATGTAATATCATTTTTATAAATGCACAAAATAACAAGTTTTAAGAGACCAGTTAGAAAACACTACTCACAAGGATGCACCGCTCCCAGTGCTCCTGTCGCGACTGGTCACGTCCTGCTAACACTTGGTCCTTCGAAATCGATATAGCTTCTTAATATTAACATGAGACTTGGCTCAACTCTAACTCTACGTCATTGATCAATCAATGGACTGATCCGGTCAAAGGTGGTCTATCTATGCTAATTCAACTTACCTTAAGTTACTAAGTCAACTTGGTCGACCTTGGTTGACCTCGGTCATTCTTGGTCAACCCTAGTCAAACCTGCAATTTACTGACCTAGCTGGTCAACAGAATCCCAAATGGTCAATGTTGCTTACCCTACAAGTGTACAGGTTCGCTTGAATATTAACTGGTGAGACCGGATATCGTCCTCGGGGAAAAATGGTTTAATTAGTGATCTCAAATCCCAATTTACTACTGGTTTTCGTTTTATCAAGGCTCTAATTGATGTGATTATATCAAACTCTGAACGAAAATCTAGCCTAATAAAAGTGATAATTCTGTTTTTTCGAAATCTGTGTATAATGGATGTCTAGGATAGTGAATGCCGCTGCATGACCTGTGATTCTTGTTTTTTATCATGAATTGTCTACACTATGAGTTTTCGCATCTATAATTGAAACCCTCTCCCAAGGTGCTTCAATATTGATTAGATTTGTCTTATACAGCCCTCTCCCGAGGTGCTTGCTCAACAACCTAAAGTTTCGTATTCAAAAGTCCTTGTGCAACTCCCTAAATCAGTTAATAACCTCCCGATCAATCAACTAGTCTAAGCCCACACTGCGATAACCACGCACTAGACCTCTCTTCCGAGTTAGTCTAATGCATTGAGTTCATCGTGCCTATGGCTAGTAAACACAAAACTTTAAGCATGCACAATATAAAATAGTGTTTCTAAATCAATAACTTCAACAAGAGATCACAGTTTATACATTGGACATCACATCCCAGACAAAGAGAACAAATTAGCTAGACATGAAATTAATAGAAAACATCAAACACTAATCAATGAAGTTAATCATACTCAAAATTCGATAAGAATCTTCAATCTCAAATTGGAACACTGGTTTTTGCTCTTCTCAGTCATCACAAGTTATTTTTTTTCGAATTGGGTCTCTCTTGGCTCTAATAACCTCTCCTATTTATAGTCTCACACTAAAAAAACCCTAGAATACGAGAAACCCGACAATTAATCGTGCAACCGTGGTCAGCATTGTCCTTCAATAAAAACTCGGATTTCCTCCCTTTTGTGTACCGTAGTCAACATGTTCATTCGAATCACATTTTAGTTACCGGGGTCACTAGACCACCGACCGTGGTAACCAGTGTGTTGTTTCTTTTTCTTTGTTTTTCTTCTCCTCTGATTACCTAGGTCGTTGAAATGATTACTTAGGTAACTGGTGACAATATTTATATTTTCAACCATCATTTACTTCTCTTGTGTTGTTATTTGCTATTCCGATTCATTCTAAACCTGCGTAGACATTCAAAACCTTTCTCGGCCATTATATTCACATAAAAATGCTAGAAAAATATTAAATCATGCTAATATGCAACTAATCATGCAAAAATGCTCTAAATGCATATGTAACTAAATGTAAACAAATACAATTAATTTTTTATTAAACTCATGCAATTTATACATAAAATACTTATACTATAGTTAGTGTGTTATGCAACTAACAGTTAACTATGGTCCTCATTGAGTCAATTGGGTTAAAATGGGTCAAAATTCCCAATTCCCATCACTTAGGCATATCTTTAACTTATGACCTTATCTACGCAACACTTTTTTTTATTTTCCTACAAGCAATCTGTATATTGGATTTGCGCCAAATTTTTTAAGTCTATTCTAGACTCCTCAAATCCTCTCCAGAATTTTAAATCTTGATTTTAGGACTTCATTTGATAGTATTTTTAACTGAGATATTAGGGTCTGTGTGTTCTCGAATTTTATGTGATAGGGAGTGACTGTTTGCCTAATTTGGCCTAATTATTCATATCAGAATGATCTCAAATTTGGAATGCATATTCTTGTCATATTTAGGAATCTCTCCACCAAATTTCAACTCAAACCAACGAAGTTTGGTCATTTAATTTATTCTCAAAATTTTCAGCTAAATCACAAGAATTTATAGGTTCACATTTCTTATCATTCTTTCATGTATTTATTCACCTCATCATACTTCTAATCTAAGGGTCATTCCTTGTACATATTGCAAGTATGTAGGCCGTACAGTAATCTCTTATCAAGGACCTTTCTAAAACAGTAAGCATATAAGCCAAAAATCATGTTCAAACATGTCACATGTATTTTAAAACTCAAAAATTTTTTCAAGTGTTAAACATCTAGCTAACATGACATTTTGGCATGCATATAAA
The DNA here is from genome assembly GCA_030144865.1 of Tinospora cordifolia. Classification (NCBI taxonomy): domain Eukaryota; kingdom Viridiplantae; phylum Streptophyta; class Magnoliopsida; order Ranunculales; family Menispermaceae; genus Tinospora; species Tinospora cordifolia. Next base: position 4,311 of record JAJIYU010006171.1, on the reverse strand, counting down.
ACCATGAATACTGAGGCTTATGGTCTAAGACTTATACCTCTCTGTAACCTCTACTAAGAGGTTTAAAATGCCTCTGGTTTCAAACCAAATGGATGCCTTTATGTGCTCCAAACATAGCCTCAAATCTAGTCTCAACACTTGATTTATGTCACACTGCAGCAATAGTTGATAGGTAACCAACTTTATCAGCTTGGAAAAAATGTATAAGGTTTTGTTTTTCATCTTCTATCAGTTGGAGGTTGAAGTACACATGGAGATGAAGAAAATGAGTGGTCTTACCTCCAAAATTAACCTCGAATGGGTCTTGAACCAATTGCTTGAAAATCAAATCAGCTCATGGTCTCAGATTTCTAGGCTTGAACTTGTGAACAACACATCTTCTTGATTGTCTTCATCTTAGATGGTTGTGTACTTTGGCAAGGGGCTTGGGGGCTATTTGGGAGGGTTATAATAGCTTCAAAACAAGCTAAGATTCAAAGGAAATGGACGAAAGATGAGGGAGATACAAGCTCATGAACATGGGAGGAAGGTGCTGAAAATCTGGAACTTTAGCTCAAGTGTGGTTCTTTTGTTGCATGTAGGGGTGCTTGCATTAAAAGATAGGATGACACATGGCTATTCACGTGGCCCCCAAGCTCTCACGCTGGATGCCCAGTTGGCATCATCCAGTTTCTACACCAGAGGTTGTGAGTTAATGGCTAAAACCACAGCTTTGATGCTAACAAATTGCCAAAAATCTCCCAAAATTTGTCCAAAATTCACAAAAATGAAAGGGGGGAGAGGATTCTGCGTATGTGGCGGCCCACAGTTTGAGCCTATGGCCCAACTGATTTCGACCCGTGCGCCGAATTGAACCCTTTTTTCATTTTCTTTTATATATATATATACCTATATATATCGAAATTTTGTATTTTTTAATATTATTAAAAAATTACTAATTCATCATTTCTCATTAAAATGCTTCAATTATACATCATTTCCACTATTTACGCAATTTTCTTTTCCAATAATCAAATAATTCTCCAATAATTATATTTTTCTCCCAAAAATTTTATAAATTTCTCTAAAAATTTCATAATTATTTTAAAATTTTAATAATCAGTCTTAAAAATTATTTCCCTCCATAAAACATATTTTCTTTGTAGTTTTATGTGTTTTCTCCTCAAAATTATATTTTTTTCATTATCTAATTTTTCTTCAATAAATAAATTCGAAATTGGAGAAAAGTTGAAAATTTTTCATATATTTTCATTAAAATTTAATAAAATATATAGAATATACATGTTTCGGATCTGTCAATCCGATGTCTAAAATATTGGTCGTCACAGTACACCACAAGACGCTTCATATTTGCCACCTCTATAACTTTTTATCGCCTTTAGTCTCCCAATCAAGCTTATCTTCAACCTTCCCAATATAACGTTTAAATAATTCAAATGCCTCATATTTACTTTTAAAGAAATGTATATAACAATATCATATACTATCCTTATTAGAAGCAATGCAATGTTTTTCCCTCCTATAATATTGCAAACGTTAAGGCAAGTATCCACTGTGAATTAATTATATCTAATCAATGAATCTGCAAATGAATGAGATAATGTTTTAGTTAACTTGATCTCAACAAATATCTCAAACTTGTAATTAGGATTACTATTATAATTAAATAACAATTTTAACTTTACAAATTTCATGCATGATTTAAAATTAACCTGATCTAACCTGTTATTCCATAAACAATAAGGCTTAAAAATAAACAAAGATGAATTTTTATTATAATACAGAGGCACATTACAAACATTTTATCAATCTTGAACAACCTCTTTTCTAAATACTTATTTCTAACGTATACACTATTTCCAAAAAGTGCAAGCTTATTATAATCAAATACTATCCTAAAGCCATTTGCTTAATATTGAGCCTAAAAACAAAGTCTTTTCAAATGTTGGTTTTTGTTCAACATGTTAATTGAGGCAAATTCCTTCTCAGAGGTTATCTTGAGAACTACCCTCAAAGTCGGGTGATAATTGAAGTAGTTGAATCTCTCATCATCAAAGCACATCCTCCTGTTAGTTTGTAAGAGGATAACATTGCATACCCTTGTGGTAATATACATGTTGATGGACTAGTATTGGGTCAATGTTGTAGGTTCTTCTATCATTTTCGCTGAAAAAACCACAACAAAAAGCTTAATATTATATACATCTTTAATCAATTTTTCTTCGGGTAGGTTGAATTAGTCTTTTTTGGACTTTCATTTGTAACTCCAATCTTTAACTTTGTGCCTATGTTTTTGACTAACAAACAATTCTCAACTTATGTACCTTGCCTTTCTTTTGGGCTTATTTAGCATAGTTGTGTTTGCACTTATTGCTCCCAATAGACATTTCCCCTGCCAAATTGCTATCATTGTCGTGTTTAATGTGCAGTTAGATACTAAGATATTCAAGTCCATTATCTTTTCATTCCAAATTGTTCTCATTGTCTTTTTTAACATCTAGTTAGATAATAAAATATTCAAGTCCATTTATCTTTCACTGTGTTTGAGATAGTTTTTGAAATTTTTATGAGATGGTGGTAACTTGTCGATAATTGCAATCACTTTATTCAGTTTATGACATTCTCTCTACATGGATCTTATAAATGATGATACGGAGGTCTTTGTCTTTATCTAATACAATCTTTAAGTCCACCATTTTGTAAATGAGAAACTTGTTCATCATGGATTTCTTCCAACAAGCATCCTCTACCTTGTAATTTTTGTTCAAAGGGTTATAACATTCCTAGGCAATATTGTTTGTACTATACATATTGTATAACATGTTATCCAATGCATTCAAAACGTAATTCTTGCACAAGAAGTTGGTGTGTTTCAATGTTGGATTGCAACCACCATGTGCTTTCATTGAATAGGGTTAGCTGAAACAATGCATTGTATTAACAACTTATGAAGTTAGTGCTAGTAAACTTCTTTAGGTTTCTTAGCTTCATAGAAGCAACAAAAGATGTAAGAGGATGGATATAGTCTATACACACATGTATATATATATATATATATATATATATATATTGATGTTAAGATTCAACAACAAAATTGATTAACAGCAACTCAAAGATTCAAGAGAGTAACAACTACATATCATATGAGCAATCAAGATTTTAGCAAAGTAACTAAGTTTGATTAAGGCTAGAGGGTGACTACATTTCATTAAGAGAATCATATTTTGCTTAGGTTGTTATACCTTATGATACTTGTATCTCAAAATACAATATTTTTCTATTATGATAACAACACTTCAAATCACAAAAAGATTTGAATGAAAATTAGTCATATTCACTTACAAACCAATGCTTTAAAAGTGAATGGTAATAAAGAAAGAAAAGATCTAATTTTGTATGATTATGAGATTAAAAAGAGAGAGAGAGAGAGAGAGAGAGAGAGAGAGAATCAAGGCAAGGAGCTGCAAACCATGGCTTGTAAGATCCATGTTGAGAGGATGTCCTAAAGTGAATAAGTGATTGCAATTATCAAGAAGTTATCATCATCTTGGAAAGATTTCAAAAATTATCTCAAACATAAGAATGGACTTGAATATCTTGTTTAAATTTTAAGATTGAAGTTCTAAATAGGTGCACATAGTGAGGTTTGACCAAATTAAATGGTGTCAAGAGGTTTTACAGAGTCTCAATCAGTGGCGCCCAAAACTTAATGAAGACTTCGAGGTATGTCTTGTTGAGAACTATGAAAAGGGTTCGATTGCATATGGCCGAGACCCTGGAATGAGTCTTGATCTTGTAAGGTGGACCAAGACCCAACTTGTAACTTTAGTACCCTATGCTCATACCACATTCTTACATCGATTCAAAAAACGAGAAACATAGATTTGATGCATGTCATTGCTAAAGTCGATAATAAATAGACAAAAATATACAAAAAGACATACTTGATATTAGGGGTGTTCGTGGGTTGGGTTGGGTCGGGTTTGGGTTGGGTCGGGTTTAGGGTAAACCCGCAACCCAACCCAAACAGTTCGGGTTGAAAAAGTTCAAACCCAACCCAAACCAATCTATGGATAAACCCAACCCAACCCAAACAGTTCGGGTTCGGTTTGGGTTGGGTCGGTTTATCGGGTTGGCTCTAATTTAATATTTTTTATTATATTTTAATGTTTTCGTTAGAAAAGAACTATTAAATTAAAATTTTCTGTATATTTATTTTTAATTATATTTTATAGTTAACTCATTATACATACAAAAATAATATTATTTTTGAAATCTTCTTATTACTTTGATTTACATAAATTTAACATT
>JAJIYU010006170.1:0-21114 GCA_030144865.1 Tinospora cordifolia | reverse complement strand
CAATGTATAACAATACTCCACATTTGTATCGTCAACATATAACAATACTCCACAGAGGCATCTAACATGGCAAGAAAAGATGCCTCGAGTATAAAACGTCAAAAAATAATACACATAAGTTTTTTATAGGATCATTTTTAGGGTATTCTAGTACCCTTTCACGAACTCTCAAAAGTGATGAAAAAAGTTTTTTGATGCCTAGATCAAAATTTAGCTATCTTTCCAAAGTTCTAATTTTTAATAAAAATCGAAGAATCTAATACTCTTCTAGTGTGTTCTAATATCCTTCCATGATGTCTATGCTTACAGTAATAAAGTAATGCATTAGTCAAACCATCAATATATGTTATCTATCGAACTTGTACATGCATGTTCCTAATGTCAAAACTCCAAAATCATGTCCAACTACAAGAAGTAAGTAGAAGTATGCACCTCTTAAAGGCTACATACGTCTAACGTGTTATTGTATTTATTTAATGCATGTGTAGAGACCTCTTTTGGTGGGGCTCCTTCCTTAGGCCGAAGGGCGGTCCGACCGACACAGTGACTCAGTGAACTCACTCATTGAGTCAAGTTTCGCAATCACTATTAAACCTTTCAAACTATAATCCAAAGTGTCATCAGTGTAATTTTAGGAGTTTATCAAGCAAAGTGCGAGAGTAAACAAAACATCACAATTAAGTTTATGAGAAAGTAACACCTTTCATATAATAAAAGTTTGCTACTATGAATTTTATATTGTCTTGTTTCAAAAATATATAGTTGACCATTAATTACATAAACACAAGTGACCAACCTCTAACAAAATCAAGAAAAAGGAAGGGAATGACCACCGAAATTAGGCGATCACCATGCCTTTCCTTTTGTCAGCAATCGATGAACCTAAAATGTTAGTAGAATCGTAAGCCTAAATTTGTAACATGGCTCAGTTAATAGTAAATCCAGCATATTACTTATAACCAACATCCCAAAAATAATGCATGTATGCATGAATAGTGACGATGAGACAATGCTTTAGAACATGGCATGTAGTAGAAACAGTTATAAACAATGCAACTAACCCTTTGGTCATCGCTCGAGTGGGTTATGAGTCAGGAGTACCAGCTACTCTAGCGAGTCATGAGCTAAGCGTATTCTTCCAATACCCTAACCCTACACTTGGTTCAAGTGGGTTAGAAGCTAGGTGCACTGATCATATGTCCTAACCCTACGCTCGGACCTTGAGTCTAATTCTAATCACATCATGTACCTTGACCTTGCACTCGAACCTCGAGCTTATGGTCTTATTATTGGTGTATACATACATACATACATACATATACATACATATACATATATATATATATATATATATATATATTATGTTTTATGTTTTATGCAAGAAATACAAGTTAAAGTAACATCTGAATTAAACTACTTACCTTGGGTCCCGCTTACTAGTGTCTCATTAACACTCGGACCTGTTTTGCAATATATACTCAGATTTGTATTATTTAAACCCACTTTCAATTTCTTTGCGAAACATAGCTTAGATTTAGTTCTACTATTTCTAAACGGTCTCGGTCAACTTAGGTTTGACTTAGTCAAATTTGATCAATCGGTCAAAGTTATTCAAAATTGGTCAACACAAATAATTTTGGTCAAGTTCGGTCAACATGGGGTCAATTTGGTTAAATTAGGTCAATATGGGGTCAATTTGTTCAAAATCCCCAAATTTTCATACTTAGTTAAATTCTAGTTACATAGTCTCTATTGCGCAACAAATTTTATGATTTTTCTATAATCAATCCATGCATCGGATTGATGCGAAACTTTCACGATATGATCTACACTTATTATATATTTACCAGAATCTTAGTTTGTAATTTTCAAATTTCATTTGATAGAGATTTTAAGTGGGTTATTATTCTCCTTCAATTTGGAATTTCATGTGATAGGTAGTCACATTTCATTTTAATTGACGTACTTACCTTATCAGATTTGGACAAAGTTTGGTACACTTATTTTTGGGATATCCAGTAGGTTTCCGCCAAGTTTCAGCTTAAAAAAAAGATTTGGTAAATCAATTGATTCCCTAAAGTTTCAGCTGTGCAACAGATATCCCTATGTTCATGTGTTTCCATGAATTTCAAGCATTGTTTGCCCCTCCAAAATCTCTAATTTAAAGTCTATTTCCTACACCTATTACATTTATTTAGATCATAAAAACATCCCTTATTAAAACCCATTCGAATCGATAAGGACAAATGCTCAAAATCCTACTCATACATATCATCAAACACATGACATGCATTCAATACAACTTTAAAATTTTCAAGTATGATAATACTTAGGTAACGAGGTAATTTGGCATGCATGGTAAATCACGACAACAAAAGATTATGGTAAGAAATTTATACCCTCTTGTGGCCTTTAGTACGAAGATCACGCACCCCAAATTTTAGCTCAAATGGACTCCTCTAACCACTTCAAACGTTGCCCCAAAGTAGCCTACAAGATCAGTTTTTGCTATAACAGGTTGCAATTAACCCATTTTGGCACCTTGTGAATCACAACCACGAGCTTGGTTTCCATTTTCTAATGATTGGAACTTGAAATCTACATATTAGAGATGGGGAGGGGACTATACTGGATGTGTAAAAACTTCCTGATAATATCCATAATGACTTGTTTTTGGTAAGAGATGAACATTACCATATGTATATTTGGTTTACCTTAAGAAACGACCACGAATGGCCATAGAACACTCCTCCAAAACTCGGATCACACACTTTCTCCTACTGCTTTAGATTTCAACTATGTCAAGCACCCCACCATGATAAATGATAAGACCATTTAAAACATGATAAGTAATAAATGAACCAAATTTTCATTTACAAATTCTAATATGGTTTGTTAGCATAAAGAAATATGAAATTTATGTTATATCATCTCTGACACAACCAACACAATTAGTTAGATCTGATAGGGACGAGTTAATCACGATCTCATTTTTTGTGTTGATCTTGGTGATGTCATAACCATTCAAAAACTATTATCCATAATTGAAAACTGTAAAACACACTATCTTGTGGTATATAAATACTTAAAATGATTATAAAAAAACCAAAGTTATTACTTATTCTTGGTTTTTCACCAATGGTACTCACATTCACAATAACAATTAGGGTTGCCTAAGATGTTTAAGACATCATCAATAACAACGAGTTTTCTTGCTTAAAATGATCAAAAAACAATGAAGCAAATGATTTAACACTCTTCCCCATTGTGGTGATTTAGGTTATGAATACTCAAAATAAAGAAGAAAGAAGAGCAGTTTGAGATGAGCTTTGAGTCCTCCTAAAGGAAAGAAAAAAATAAAACCTTAAGATTATGACAATGGCTTTTTTATAAATAAATCCAGGGAAGGTAGGTATCTATGAGAATTATGTGGTGGTAACAATTGGCAATTTAATAGCCACTTTTTGGAGTTCAAATAGTAGCAACAAAAGGAATGTTGGGTTATGCTTTATGTGGTTTTGGAGGTTCCATAACAATATGTTTACTATTATGGGTGAGAAATGGCTAATGACGTTCATCACTTAAGGAGTAACCCAACCTTTACCAGTTATTAACCTTACATAATCAACCCATTTCAACATTCGCTGCCCTCCACATCACTACCTTCTTCACCTATTATTCAAAACCTTCAGTTCCCCAGGCATCTCACAACTAGAAAACAAAATGAGATCTTGACCTTTCTTCTTAGACTTGATTAGGTTAAATAGAATGACAACCAAAACTCATCTACATGGCTAGCTTCCCATTTACAAGGGTTTCCATGTTGTTCATATTTTGCTTTACTAACCAAGTATCCGTCATTACTATTATTCTCATTTGCATCTTATATTTAAAGAGTTCTGCTTCCATCCAAGGTAAGGGTGTTTGTTTAACTTGCTATGTTCGAAACTTAGTAAGCATATGAACTCTAACAAAAGAAAATGTTGAAGAAGGAGAAGACGAACTTGAAATTCTATTCGAACTTGTGCACTTTCTCAACTAGAAAGCAATAAATACATGCATTATTTACAAGACCCTACGTGGCCAATACTAAAAATCCATACATGGATCTTAATACATGACCAATTAAGTTCATAAATCATACTATCTTAGGTACATACATGTATTCATTAATTCCTACAAACATTTATATACCTACTAAATGTATGGTTTTTAAATATGTTCACATCAAAGATAAATTCATATATTCAAGCCTTAGACTAGGTTTCAATCCATTCTAAATCTTAAAAGGACTTTTAGAAGCAACCTTAAACATGACCCTATTTAGGACATTTAAATCAACTTTTAAAGCTTAACTCCATAAGATAAAGAAAAAAAATGAGTTACTAATCATGGTTCTAGCCATGTTCATTAGATTTATATTTCTTTGTTCTACTACACCATTTTGTTATGAAGTACCTAGCATTGTGTACGAGCAACTATGCACTCTTCTTATAGAAACTTAGCAAATGGATCAAGCATTTAACCTTAATCTATGTACCCTCCACAATATTCTCCACCTTTATCAAATCTTAACATTTTGATATTTTGTCCTTTGTTTCTCTATCTCTGCTTCATAAATCTTAAAATCATTAAGTTCTTCCTTATGATTAATTAGGTAAAGATACATGTATCTGTTATGATCTTTAATAAGTGAGATATAATATCTTTGCCCATTCGTACAAGGAGCGAAAAAATGGTACACAAATATCTGTGTACAATCTCATGGATGTTTGAACTCATTGTAGCACCCTACGTGGACTTGTTTGTCTACTCATCCTTGATGTAATCAATACAAGTTCCAAAATAAGTAAAGTCATAGGGTTTGTAAAACTCCTTCTTTCACTACTCTTTTGATTTGCTCTATAGAGACATGTCTTAATCTCTTGTGTCATAATAGATATAAATTCTCTTTAGCAATACATCTTTTTGCGTAAACAATGTCATAAGAGGACACAAAATTACATTGATATTTGGGATTTAAAGGAAATTTGATAAAACCATCAATATCCACTCCATTACCAATTAAATCATTATGCTTAAACAACTTAAAACACAAGTTCTCAAACAAAAAAGTAAAGTGTAAAGACAACAACTTTGAAACATAAATCAAATTCCTACTAACATTAAGGAATATAAAAGGTGTTGTTCAAAAATGGCTCAGAAAAAAATTCTAAAACTAGTTTAAAGGTTCCTACACCTCTACTGGATAGCCCATCTTGTTGCCTAAATAAATTTTTTGTTCATTAGGCTTTGGAATGCTTAGGTTTTGGTAGCAATACATGGCACTTGCAACATGAATTCTAGTTTGAGAATCAATCCACCATGTATTATTTGGTACACCAAATAAATGAGATTGAAAACTCACAAAAGAAAATTACATGTTTTTCTTCTCAAGCCAGTTCTTGTAATTCTGACAAGCCTTCTTTTGGTGTCCCCTGTTCTTACAAAAGAAGCAAGTAATTATATGACCTTCTATCTTCACACGCTTCTTGTTCTTCTTAAAAGCTTCAACTTATCCTTGCTTTACATTTTCCTTGAGTAATGAGGTGAGCACTCTCAACTTGCTAATTTTTAAGCCTCTATTCCTCTTTTAACACGTGGTCAATAATTTGTTTACTATATGTGTTATAGGATATTTTTTAAGGGTCTATACTCTACAAGAAGAAAATTCAATATGAAATGTACAAAAAGTTATTCAAACATGTCAATCTCTAACTACTTCATTTGAGGAACAAGGTTCTTCATTTCCATGATTTAAGCCCTAAAATTCTCTGAATCGTTAAGAGTCAATTTAGAGAACCTTTTGATGAGAGTTTTAGCCAAAGGCTTTATCAAAGGTAGCAAATTCCTCTTTAATTACCTTAAGATAATCCTTGGCCCCATAGCAATCTAAAATATATCCATGTATACTCTTTGAGACATGTGACTTATGTACCATAAGACTTAAGTGGTTTGATGATTTTGTAGGGGGGTAGGGAGGGAAGGGAGGGGCTTATCAATTCAACATGTCATGTCTACATCCAGACACCCCAAACATAAAAGTACTTTATTCTCCCAATCACAAAAATTTTTACCCTAAAAAAATAAGAACAAGCATAGGTTCAAATTTACAAACATAAGATAGTGTACCATAAATAAAACTTTAATTAAGGATATAAAATCAATATTGTATATGGAATTGACCAATGGCATATTCAATACATAAAAAAATATAAATTCTAACCTTCCTATGAATAGAGGTTATAAATTATACAAGAATTTATATTATCTTTATTAATAAGACTAGTAAATAAACATAAAAAAATATAAGAATTCTGTAACTTGTAAATGTTTAAAAATTATTAATTTAAATATTTATCTACTATCTTATTTCAATTAAAATAAGAAAATAAATTATTTTTCATGTAGGATTAAACAATCACTTAATATTTTAATTTTAAATAATTAATAGTTTGAATTACAAAATAACATTCTTTAACCGTATGATTAGATTAAAACACAAGATGCTTTGACAACTCTTTAAAAATAACTCTGTGAAAAAAAAACCCGTATATGACATTAATCATAAATATATCATACAAAAGTATAACAATAATATATAATAATTAAACCAAAAACAAAAATGTCAATTTAAAAAAAAAATGCCTCGGGTTACCTTCATCATTTCTGCAAAACTGAAAATAAAAATAAATAATTTGTAACGCTCCCATCTTAACATTAACAAATCAACGGTACAAATTGGATGATATTCTTTATACGGAAAATATAACAATAATAAAAAAGATTATAATTGCTAGCCATATAATAAGTAGTCATGTATAAATAACTAATATAACAATACCTGTTCATCATTAAATAATGGCCAAAAAAGGAAAAAAATTATAACTTTATTTTAGGTATCCATATTATTTATATATAGACACATACATATATGTATATATTAGTTTGGTCACATGCAAATAGAAACATGATTTTGGAATATTAATAGTGTTTATAAAAATAAATAACGTACATGTCATTAAATACACATATAAGGTAACAAAATTATAACTTCACATGATAAGTAAATAATAACCTTTTTTTAGTACGATAATTAACAATAACTACCATAATACAATTGACCAAAAGAAATAAGATATATGTATTTTTTATGAAACGTACATGATTTCAAAAGGATGAATATATATAATATTGTCTATTGCAATTGATTAAAATAGTTGTGCAATATAAAGATTATAATTTCCTATTTAAAACATAATAAAATAAATCATTTTTCGATGCCCCTTCCCTAGGCCGAAGGGTAGCCCGACCGACACAGTGACCTAACGAATCCACTCACCGTGTCAAGTTCGCCCAATCACTGTTAAGTCATTCTAACTGCAATAACAAGTGGCATCAAAATAATTTAAGGATGCATTTTGTGAACTACAAAAGTAAGCAAACATTTCAGAGAGTTGTCGTTTATATATTACTTGTTGTCTTGTCTCAAAAATATACAATCAACCATCATTTACATAAATATAAATGACCAACCTCTAACAAAAACCAAGGAAAGGAAAGGAACTACCAAGGAAACTAGGCTATCACCACGTCTTTTCCTTTATTGGTCAACGATGAACCTAAAATGTTAGTAGAGTAGTGAGCCTAAATTTCAACACAGCTCAGTGAGTAGTAAAACCAGTATGTTACATATAACCAATATTCCAAAAACAATACATGTATGCATGAATAGTAGTGATGAAACATTGCTTGAAAACATGACATATAGTAAAAACAGTAATAAACAATGCAACAGTTAAAGAAGAATAATTTGAATACATGCTAATTGAAAACTGCGTTTGGACTAGGGTTCTATAATACCCCAAAAGTTTTATAGTGTTTTGATAAACTTAATAAAAAAATATTTCGTGTACAATAAGCCTTGGAAAACCCATGAAATTAGGGTGCATATCATGTACAAGTCAATGTGTGTAAGGATCGGAGAACTGGAACAAAACACGAAATTCTACATAGTAACCATCCACTGGTTACCGCAATAGTACGTAGCACTACCGTGGTAATGTGACTCAAAACCCGCCCCCCCCCCCCCCCCCCCCCCCCCCCCCCCCCCCCCCCCCCCCCCCCCCACACACACCCTCCCCACCAAAAAAAAAAAAATAGGGTTTTGGTTACCGTGGTAGGCTACCGTGGTAACACGTAACTATATATGTATAATGCACGCAGAAAAATCCTAAAACAAGTTATTTTACTCAGCAGTCGCACTTCATCGTCCACGAACTAAAAACAACTGCCACCAAACGACTTTCTCCCCGTCCCTTAGGTATCCTATACTGGTTTTGATTTGCTCCACACCTTTGTTACTGACTGCAAACCAAACATCAACAAAAGAGGAATTGCATAATCTGCTAGGCATTTGGACTGTGACAGGTTGTAGAATCGTAAAACGAATGAGGTAAGGCATCCTACCCGCATTGAATACGTACTAAAGGCACATTTGTCGATTTGATGTAACAGTGCACAAAAAGTGTCGGAGATTTTCTTTCAAGGTGAATGAGAGGAGCAACTGATAACAACAAGGTATAATGTAATACCTGAAATTTTAGTGACGTAATAATTGTAATACCAAAAATTTTAATGACGTAATAATCGAAATTTGAGTTTAAAACACATATACGTATATATTTAAATATAAACACACACACACACACACACACACACATATATATATTTGTCATTGGTATGCAATTAATTAGTTAGTATGGAAGTATAAAAGAATATACATTGATTAACATTAGACATATAGAATTGTTGGATAAATATATGCTTCTCTATTGGAATAAGAAAATAGTATTTTTAGTATGATATTAATATAGAAAAGTATGTGTATAAATTATTAATTAGATGCACTCATGAAAATAATATTTTGTTTAGTATGATGGTAATGTACATAGAGAAGTAATGTGTAAAGGAAAAACATTCATGAATGAAACATCCCATATGTTGAGATGTTAAAGTGGGCATGTGTGGGAAGAAATAATCTCACATTGGAAAGATAGAGACACTATTTGTAGGAGGGCCCTATATAAACCCCCCTACTCCACCCATTTAATTTATCCCAAAGACAAGAGTTGAAAATTCCTCTTGCTTTCTCTCTTTGCCTCATTCTTGGCAACCTTAGTTCTAAGTTCTTCTTTGCTTGAGCAATTCTAAATAGTTCGCGAAGTAGTAGCCACGAAGTGCTACAAATAATTTAAGAAGCGATTTCGAGGTGAGTTTCTTTCATTTCTTTTAATTTATTATTTTGACTTAGATGATGCTTACTTGTTTGGTTAGTTTGATTCTTTTATGTTTTTATTTTTGTTCTTTGCATTTATTTCTTTCAATCATCATGTTGCATAACCAAGAGAGTATGCTCTGTAGTTGCATCTTGTACGATCTTCTACATTAGAAATCGAAAGTCGTTTACCTGTTTGAGAGAGTATGCTCTGTAGTTGCGTCTCGTACGATCTTCTGTCATCCGTATGTTAAATCATGCATAGCTATGTTTTCACACTTTGATGTTTTATTCGATGGTTATGAGAAAGAAAAAACTTAAGTTACATCCCGGTTCTCGAATATTTGAAATCGGGAATGACTGCATGTTTGACTTGATTCCATCTCGAGGTGAGAAACAAAGATGTCCAGTTAGCAACGTTGATGACAAGATTTAGGGGCTGGGGTGTTACAAGTTCAAACTATAAAATCCAAACCTATGGTCATCGCTTGAGAGGGTCATGAGTTAGGTGTACCAGCCATTTACGTAAGTCATAAGTTAAGCGTAATCCTCGAATATCCTAACCCCGCGCTAAGTCCTCAAGTGTCATCACTTGAGTGGGTCAGAAGCTATGCGCATTGATCATATGCCCTAACCCCATGCTCAGACCTCGAGTATAATTCCAATCATATGATATACCCTGACCCCGTGCTCAAACCTCGAGCCTATGGTCTCATTATTAATGTACATGTATATATATTTCAAAACCAATTTGATGTAACTCAATCACGTGAAACCATTCAACCTATGTCATTTCACTCATGTTTTGTGCAAGGAATACAAGTTAAAGTAAGCATGTGAATTAAACTACTAACCTTGGGTCCCACATACTAATGTCCGTCGACATTCAACCCAGTTTCGCAATATATGCTAAAATCTGCATTATTTAAACTCAATTTCAATTTTTTTGAGAAGCATGGCTCAACTTTTGTTTCACTATCCCCAATCAATCTTGGTCAACTTAAATTTGACTCAACTGAATTTGGTCAACTGTTCAAACTTGGTCAATTGGTCAAACTTAATAAAAATTGGTCAACATGATCAATTTTGGTCAAATTAGAGTCAAAATCCTCAATTTTCCATACTTAGTCAAATTTTTAGCTTTATGTTCCATCTGTGCAACAAATTTCTCTATTTTTCGTAGATCAAATTGTGCATCGAATTTGCAAGAAGCTTTTCAGATTTGATTTACACTTCCCAAAGACTCATCAGAATTTTAGTTTGAAATTTTTGGACTTCATTTGATAGGGTTTTTAAGTGAGATATCGATCACCTTTAATTTTCTATTTTCATGTGATAGACAGTCACTATTTATGTAATTTCACCCACTTACCTACTTCAGATTTGAACAAAATTTGGTACACTTGTTTTAGGTATACCAGTAAGGTCCCCCAAAAGCTCAGCTTTGTCATAGATTTTTCTTTTTCTATGTTCATGTTTCAATGATTTTTAAGTATTTATTTCCATGACTTTCAAGTATTTATTTTAAGTATTTAAAGATTGTTTCCTATACATATTATGTGTATTTAGATCACAGAACATCCCCCTATTAAGACTCATTCTTATCAGTAATCAAAGGTGGCCAAAACCCTACTCAAACTTATCATCAAACATATAAAATGTCCTAAACACAACTCTGAAAATTTTTCAAAGTACCATAACCTATGCAATGAGGTAACTTAGCATGTAAGAGTTCTACCTTCTTGTAGTCTCAAGTGTGAAGATTAAGCACTCCAAGTTTCAGCTCAATTGGACCTCTAACTATCTCAAATGTTGCTCCAAAGTTGACTCCAAGAACACTTTCTACTATAACAGATAGCAACCAACCAACTTTGGCACCTTGTAAACCATATTCAAGAGTTTAGTTTTCGTTTCCTAATGATTGAAACTTGAAATACACATGACAAAGAAGGAAAAGGGTGTTTTTAGCATAAAAAAGGATTTCAGATTGGCTAGGGAATACTCCTCCAAAGTTTGGATCAACATTACTCATTTGTTCTAGATTTTCCACTATGCTGAATACCTCACTTTGGTGATCGTTTTTGTCTCTGATGGCTATGGGTTTGGACCAAAGGAATGCAAGGTCTTAGAGAGGGATACGAGAGCTTTCAAATGGTTGTAATCTCAGGCAATTTGGGTTTGGGACGAAGAAGAAAGGAGGTGGTGAATATGGGCTGATGTAATGTAAAAAATCTTGGTTTTCTTGCATGTTCGAAGGTGCCTTGCATGACCAAATAGCTTTCCATGTGGCTCCTAGGTGGCCATGTAAGGTGGCCTACTGGTCAGACTCTATGGTCTGGCCAGCGGCCTTGTCGGACGACCAAATCACGAACCCAAATCCAAGGGTCATGCTAGTTTTCTATTGCTATTTTACTTGAAAATGGAGAAAAGAGAAGGAAAAGAGGGAAGGGAGAGAAAGAAGAAACGGACTAGGCGTCTAGGCTACCAGGGCCCACGCACCACTTTGGCCCGCGCGAGCTGAGAGGCTTGTGTGTCGTTCTGGCCCATGGGCCTCATAGCCAGTTCGAATTCGCCCAGGCCACGCGGGCGTGGGCCCCCGCGTGGCCTGGTTGCCAAGCTTAGGCGCCTGGCTTGCTCAATACATACCGACAATTTTTTTTCTTTTCTCATTTTGCCCTTTTTTTTTCCATTTTTTGTGTATATACATTTATTTATTCTCATTTATTCATTTTCCCATCATTTGTTTTTTTCAAAATCTCATATATTCCCAATATACTCCAAATTCCCATATTTATATTTTTTTTTTCAAAAATTAGATATTTTATCCAAAAATCAATATTTTACTCTGAAAAATCAAATAATTTTTCAAAAATTCATAATTTCCTTTCTAAAAATTAAGTAACTACTCCGAAAATCATATTTTCTTTCTAGAGGTCTCCTTTCCTCCATAATTAGTATATTCTCTTTCCAAAAATTATATTCCTTAATTAGTCTAAATTTCTTCAATTAAATGGGTAAAATTAGAGAAAATTAAAAAAATTCATGTATTTTCATTAAAAATTCTGGAAAATACATGAGAATACACATATCGAATGGTGTCCAAAAATATAAGTCATTTTTTTTATAATCTCTCCTCCTTATAAAAATTTTGTTCTCAAATTTTACAAATTATGTGGACAATACAAGTCAAGGAGCGACACTCATCAACTCAAGATAATGTTGGATCATGAAATCTTCGCTCTCCCATGTATTGTGCTCAGCACCATGGAATTGCCAGTGCACTCGTATCATTTGTATCTCCTTGTTGTGCAACTTTCTCACAACTCTATCGATGATGGCCATAGGCATCTTATCGTATGTACAGTCATCTTGCAACTCAATGTGCCTCCAATTGATAATATGCAAGGAGTTGGGGTGATATTTTCTCAACATAGAAACATAGAACACGTTATGCACACTCGATAGCTGCGGTCGCAATGCTAGCTAATAAGCAACGACATCGATCCTTTTAAAGATCTCAAAAGGCCCAAATATCTCGATGTGAACTTCCCTGAAATCCTAAAGCATGTTTGCCCCTTTCGAGGCGAAATATGAAGGAGAACATGGTTGCCAATCTCAAACCCAAGGACCCTTCTTCAGTTATTGGCATAACTTTTCTATCGGTCTTGAACGACCTTCATATTTTGTTGAATCCTCTGTATTTTCTCATTTTGCTCTTATATGAAGATGGGGCCCATGATTGCTCTATTACCAGCCTCAGTCGAGTAGGCAAGGAATCCACATGGTCGACCATACAATGCCTCAAATGGTGCCATATTGACGCTCGATTGGTAGCTATTATTATAAGCAAACTCGTAGAAGGCTAAATGATCCTCCTAACTACCACCGAAGTCCAAAATGCAAGATCGCAACATATCTTCCAAAATCTAGATCACTCGCTCAGACTGACCATCAGCTTGCGAATAGAATGTTGTGCTAAGGTTCACCTTCATCCCCAACTGAACCTGTAATGCCTGCCAAAATCGGGATGTGAACCTAACATCTCTGTCTAACACTATGGATAAGGGAACCCCATGGAGCCTCATAATCTCTCTAATATAAGGTCAACTCAATCGCTTACTAAATTCTAGCTATGTAGAGGAAGAAAATGGGTAGACTTCGTAAAACAATCCACAACTACCCAAATAGCATCATGCCTTCGTTGTGTACGAGGTAGTCCTGTAACAAAGTCCATGGTGATGTGTTCCCACTTTCACTCTAATATAGATAAGATCGACAAGGTCTCTAGTGTTCAACCTTAACTTGCTAGCATGTATCACTTCTCTGAATGAAGACTGCTATGTCTTGTTTCATCCCGAGCCACCAATATGAATCAAACGACCATCCCCTGAACCTTAGTTTCTATTTCTCATGTGGCAAAGTCAATCATCATCTATTCATGAGACATGTGTCTAGCCATGCATGCAGTCTCGACCTATTTTTTATTTAAAGCATCAGCTACCACATTAGCCTTTCTTGGGTGGTACTCAATAGTGAAGTCATAATCCTTTAACAACTCTATCCATCGTCTATGTCTCATGTTCAAATCCTTATGTAATAATAAACATCTAAGGCTCTTGTGATCCGAATAGAGTATAAAACACTCACCAATATTGCCAAATCTCGAGTGCATATACTATTTTTGCCAGTTCTAGGTCATGTATAGGGTAGTTCCTCTCATGAACTTTCAATAGTGGTGAAGCAAAATCAATAACCCCGTTGTCTTGCATCAATACACAACTGATGTTTGTCTGCGATGCATCATTGTAGTCAACTCTCAGTCGGGCTCTCGCAACACTAGCACTATAATTGATGTTAATCTCTATTTAAGCTCAAGAAAGGCATTCTTTCACTCATCAGTCCACACAAATGGAACATCCTTCTTGGTTAGCTTCGTCATCGGAGTTGCAATCCTCGAGAAGTTTTGGATGAAACGACGATAATAGCATACTAAACCCAAGAAGTTGCGGATCTCAGTTAGTGTGGTAGGTTTTGGCTAGCTGATCATTATCTCGACCTTAGTGGTGTGGATAGAAATACCCTCAACTCTAACCACACGACCCAAAAATTGGACCTCTGATAACAAGGACTCGCACTTGTTGAACTTAGCATAAAATCGATGCTCCTTCAAGGTCTGTAGTGCGATCTTCAAGTGCTTGGCATGCTCTTCATGAGCTCTCGAATAGATCAAGATATCATCGATGAAGATAATCACAAAGGCATCAAGATATGGTTGAAACACTCTTTGCATGAGGTCAATAAACATACGTGGGGCATTTGTCACGTCGAATGACTTAATTAAGAACTCGTATTGCCCATGTCGAGTGCGGAATGCAGTCTTCTGTACATCTTCTTCCTTGACTCTTAGCTGATGATACTCATATCTTAGATCCATATTTGAAAACACCTTGGCACCCCTAAGCTGACAAATAAGTCGTCGATAAGTAGAAGTGGGTACTTATTCTTGATCGTTACTTTGTTCAACTGTTGATAGTCGATACATAAACAGAGGCTCCCATCATTTTTCTTCACAAACAATACTGGAGCACCCCACGGTGATATATTAGGAGAAATAAAACCCTTCATCAATAACTCTTCTAGCTGGACCTTCAAATCCTGTAATTCCTTAGGTGCTATGCAATAAGGAGGAATTGATACAGGCCATGTTCCTGGAATAACCTTGATAATGAAGCAAATCTCTTTCTTAGGGGAAAAATCGGGTAGATCCTCATGTAACACATCAGGGAAATCTTTGGCGACAGGTATCTCATCAATACTAGATCGTGAAGGTGCCTCATCTATGGTGATCAAACCAGCTAGAGTATCAATCTCATGTCGCATCACTAATCTACCATGAGTACTCTGCCTATCAAAAGCTCTACCCTAAAAGACAATAATGGGTTGTCCTAGAATATAAAACATAACCATCTTGGCAAAGCAATCAACGTGTGCTGGTATGCAGTTAGCCAATCCATCTCAAGTATGGCATCAAACTCGAAAAACTCCAACACTCGGAGGTCTATAATAATTGCAAAGTCCACCAATCTAAGCATACACCTCACATATCATGTTGGGATAGATATGTTCCCAAGCGACATTACTCAACATCAACAAAGTAGGGGCCCTAACTGGTCTAAGTCTCAATCTATCCATGACACATCTAGAAATAAAAGATAAGATAAAACCAACATCAACATCAATCAGGACGTAGATAGATGAATCACAGAGTAGAACAATACCTTCCACCAAAGTCCTTGTCAAATCAAAGTTAGGCTGAGTGAAATCTTGTGCTCTATCTCTGATGGTTGGGGCAAAAAAAAAAGAAACAGGACCTACTGCTAGAGTCGGACACTCAGCCCTCTTGTGTCTAACCTGTCTACATTGATAACATATAAGGGGTTGTCTCTGTCCTCCCTGATAGTCGTGACTCTGTCCACAGCTTTTGCCTCGACCCCCAAAAAATGTACTTTGTTGCCCTATCGGTGGCTGTAACTGAATACGAGAGCTACAATTATAACTGCAATTATAACAGCCCGACTGGGAGCAATACTCAATTGTCCCTCAAAGAACTTCATCTTCTTGTGCCTCTGCTGACAACCACGACCCCAATAACCTTTGGACCCACCTCTATACGATGGCCGAGTCTGCAATAGTGTCTTCCTAGTACTATAGAAATCTTAGGACGCTCATCCAATCCATTCGTCTCATACTATAAGGTCACCCTCTGGATCTCATCTAAAGTTTGGGCCCTGGATGTGGAAGTCACCAGCTTGATAGCAACCCTTAGCCCTCGTTAATAAAATCCAGCCCTCTCTCTCAGCTCAGCTATCAATCCAGATGCATAAGCCTCCAACTATAGGAACTGATGTATATACTCTCTTACTGTCATGGTCCCCTGGCGCAAGCTCAAAAACTTAATCTTCTTACGTTCTCGCTCAACCTTTGGAACGTAAGACTCAAGAAAATTTTTTTAAACTTGGCTAAGAGGTGATTGGGCCCTCTATACTCCTCGTAGATGCCACCATCTAGCAGCCTCACCCTCCAACATATGTATTGAGAATAGAACTTGATCTGCCTCAAATAATCATAGAGTCTCTGTTTTACCCTGAAAACCTTACACTCAACGAAAAAAGAAATTTCCATCTTTTCAGTGAAATTTGAATGAATCTAGCCTCATTTTAGAGCTGAATATAGAAAATACAAAATTCTCATTTGGTGACCCATATGAACCTAAAACGACCCGAAACGAGGTATGGTGTCATGAACCAACAAACTAGACTACATATCCAAAAATCAACCCAATTAGCCAAAATTAGGGTTTTACCCTACAGAGCGATCCAAATTTGGAAAGAACAGATAATAGAGATACCTATCGAACTCGGAATGACTCAAAACTTCATCCTTTATGAAAAAGGAGACATTTAAATTATTTAATTTCATGTGAACCCATGAAGACATGGCCACCCAAAGCACGTGCAAGTCACATGGATGGAACACCGTGATCCTGCACACCTTCACCTTACCCAATCACCTTGGGACGTCTTCTCTAATTTGAACACATGTAAAATGATCCTATACACCACATTGACGATTCAGTACACCCACAAGAAGTGTCACCTATAGAAATTCATGAAAGAATGATTCCATGCACACCACATTGTGATCATGTACACCATGTTGCCAATTAAGCCAAAACCAACCTCTATGTGCGTGTGTGTGTGTGCATGCACATGTGTGACGTCCAGGTTCGAAGTTTCTAGACCATAATATGTGCTTACAAACAAACCCTAGCCGTCATTTGTGCTCAAGAAACTAAGATAGAAAGTGGATAAAAAGGATAATCCCACCATGGTGCCAAAATGGGGAAGATTCTCTCCATGAAGAAAACGCCACCTTTGCTCATGCCTAGGTTAGGAAGTTTCCTTGAGGATCAGATTTGAATATCAGTATGTGATTGTGTGTCTCTCATGGTTTGATATTGTGCACCATCAGTTGGACGTTCAAAGGGGAAGAAAGAAAGCTTCCATGTATATGGTTATTTGGTGAGCAAGCAAGATAACAAAAGGAGAATGTGCTAAGAAAATATTCTCCCTCAATATGGGACGTCCAAAATGAAATGGGAAAGGTTCTAGAAGTGTTTTAGTCTCTGATTTTGAATTAGAAATAACCACTAGTGGGCCCACAAAGAAGATATGCACACATGCTAGAATATGCACACTTACCATGTCTTATCTTTGGTGTTTGGAAACTTGCCCAAAGGTGGAGAGCTGCCCAAGTTGCCCTAGGAAGTCCCTTAGCATGTTTGAAAAACTATAACTACCCCCTCTCATTGTTCACAAATCATTCATTCCAAAAAGCAAGTGAAAACGTCTCTCTTGTGCTCTCAAACCTTCTTCTTTCTCTTCTTCATTTTGACGTGTTCTTTTGTGCCTAAGGAAAGGCTTTTAGTTTTAGTAGTTAGTGATCATTAGAGAGTTATTTTGCTGAGAATTGAAGTGTCAAAGCTTGGGGGAACCTCTATTGGATTTTAGAGAAAACATCATTCGAGGTGGAAGTTGCCCTCTTAAACTCTTTTCCATATTCAAGCCACTAGCATGCTCATTCTTGATGATTTGTTTGTTGAAACTTCTTTTATGTCTCGTTTCAGTTTTCATTTATCATTTATGAAAGTTTCAGATATGATTATCTACCTAATATCATGCATTAAATGCCATTCATGTTAGTATCATGTTTAGGGTTTTTTTCTATACGTTTGATGCATGATTATGTATGATGGATGCAACGTTTTTGTGTTTATCAAATTTTGAGTTCATTTTTCAGTTTAATGTAATATTCTGATATTTTATTTATGTTTCATGATTATGAGATTAAAATATCAGATTATGGTGATTTTAACCACGTACCATCATAATTGTTTAAGTAACACTATGGATGTTCTTCTCTTATGATTTGTTCATAAGGTTTATGACCTAAGTGCTTGGTTGGTGAGTAAGAGTCCTTAAGTTCCAAGTCCAATGAAATTGGCTAATGCCATATTTCATTCTAAGGAGCCACTTAGTGAAGAACATTAAGGGTTGAGAAACTCTTTTGGTCTAAGACACAACTTCACACAAATTGATGATTGATACGCTTAATTTGTGCTAGTGTTTGCATTGTGGATGTGTTAATGTTTTTGAATATGAAAATAGTTGTTTAAGATCCACTGAGCTTTTAGCTCACCCTTCCTTTAACATTTTTCAAGGATTTGATCTTATGAAGAAGAATATGGAACGTCTACCTTTTAGGGTTCTTTATTTTTCTATGTAAGGCATGTTGCCCAAATCTTAAGAATTTTCGCTGTTTTTTTTTTTATTTAAAAGTGTAAACTTTCTTTTATGATTTAATAAAGATTTGAAATTCCTTTTATCTCTTATAATGTAGTCTTGTTTAGTTTTTATGGCATGGGATATTGGGAATAGAAAGTCAAGTGTGTGTCACTTGTAAAGTAACATAGGACCCGGCCTATGGTTAAGTCCACTGTTTCAACAGCTGTTATGACATCAGATGCAACAATGGTTATGTCCATAAATGGTTAAGTCCAAATGAACGTACAGGGGTCGAGGTGTTACAGTCTCAGCATTTTTTTCCATGTTAAGCAACAAGTCCTCTACTACTTCTAAGCTAATACCACCTCTGAACTTTTCAAGGTGGAAGTCCATGAAGCTCTTGAGGAGTCGGGCATGGGCTCTCTCACCTTTTTTCTATCTAGGGTGAGAGTGACAGGAGTTACCACTACCTCAACTGGTGGCTTAGATGCCAATGGTATTAGTGGAGTAGGCAGTGGGGGTATAGGTGGTGAGACCGACACCAGGGTTGCATCTAGGATAGAAGGTCCTGTTGACGTAGATGGCTAATCTCTACATTTCTCAACCTC
Source organism: Tinospora cordifolia (assembly GCA_030144865.1). Lineage (NCBI taxonomy): Eukaryota > Viridiplantae > Streptophyta > Magnoliopsida > Ranunculales > Menispermaceae > Tinospora > Tinospora cordifolia. The sequence goes on along the minus strand of JAJIYU010006170.1, from coordinate 1,846 downwards.
GAGGTGGTCCAAGTGTTGATCAAATAATGTAGTATGCGCATAGAACAGAGCTTCAAGCTTACGCAATGTGTCCATCTTTGTCTCAAGCTGAGGAAGTGGAAGTGGCGTCAGTTCCCTAAGCCTGAGCAGTGGTTTGCCCCCCTGGGCAACATCTCTATCTGCATTTCGAAGTCAATTATTGGTTATTCATCCAATTAAAATAGACCCGACCCTAAACACTTAGCAATATTGTACATTATGTTCAAAATACATTTTATTATTAATTGTTTTACCTTTTACCTTTAATTTTGGGGTTTTGTTTACTTTTGCAATTATTCTGATATTGCTTAGGTCCTTCATTTATCAGTGTTCTTCAATTTTGAACCTAAGTGCTTTGTTACCAATGGTGTCAGGGTCCCTTCCCTAGGCTGAAATTGGCCTGACCTGCATAGTGACTCAATGAACCCACTCACCAAGTTAAGTTTGCCCAATCACTGTTAAGCCTTTCTAATTGTAACAACAAGTGACATCAGAATAATTTAAGGGTTCATTTTGTGAATTAGGAAAGTAAGCAAACATTTTAGAGAGCTATCATTTATATATTACATGTTTTCTTGTCTCAAAAATACAAAGTTGACCATCATTTACATATACATGAGTGACCAACCTCTAACAAAAACCAAGGAAAGGAAAGGAACCAACAAGAGAACTAGACTATCACCACGTCTTTTCCTTTGTCAGCTATCGATGAAACTAAAATTTTAGTAGAGTAGTGAACCTAAATTTCAACACAGATTAGTGAGTAGCAAAACCAACATGTTACATATAACTAGCATTCTAAAATAAGTGTACGTATGCATGAATAGTAGTGATGAAACATTGCTTGAAAACATGGCATATAGTAAAAGTAATTATAAACAATGCAACAGTTAAAGAAGAATAGTTTGAATATATGCTAGTTGAAAATTGCATCTAGACTAGGGTTCAAATCATAAAATCCAACCCTGTGGTCATCATTCGAATGGGTCACGACTCAAGCAAATCAGCCACTCAAGATGGTTATGAGTTAGGCATATTCCTCAAATACCTTAACACAACGCTCAGTCCTTAAGTGCCATCACTCAAGTGGGTCGGAAGCTAGGCGCATTGATCATATGCCCTAACTGCGCTCGGACCTTGATTCTAATTTCAATCACATCGTGTACCCTGACCACCCCCGCTCGAATCTCAAGCATATGGTCTCATTTTCGATGTACATATATATATATATATATATTTAAAACCAATTTGATGTAACTCAATCACTATAACACCCCAATCCCCGTATCTTTTAAACAGTGTACATTGCCATCGTTCTCTTGACAGTGGACTTAACAAACGGCAGGTCAGGCCGGTACTACATTACAAGCGACACACACTTGTTCTTTTCTTTTCAATATCTCATGCCTTTGTATAAGGTTCAAGAATACAAAACTGTCAATAAAATCAAGGCAAATTAAAAGAGATAAAGAAATTCAAACTATTTTATTCATAATAGAAATTGAGAGTAGTAAACTCTTATTAAAACTAATTGTTATAGTGGAAGACTTCAAAATACTTTTCAGTAGAAAAACATAAAAAACTTTGGGCAACATGCCCTAAAAATTCTAAAAATAAAATACTATAGACACTTTTTAAGAACTATCTATATTCAACTGTTCCATGGGTTCATGTTCCTGAAAAATAAGAAAAGAAGAGTGAGCACAAAGCCTAGTGAATCCTTTTCGAACAACCATCTTTCATATTCAAACTCATAACACAATCATAATTCAAACACTTGCAATCATTAGGCGTTTCAAACAATAATTTGTTCAAGTCGAGTCTCAGA
>JAJIYU010006169.1:0-21038 GCA_030144865.1 Tinospora cordifolia | reverse complement strand
AATTTTTATGAGGTTTGGACAGCTGCTGCTGAAAGGAGCTGCTGAGAATGGTGCTAGGAGAATCCGTGTTCACATCCTCACTGATGGCCGTGATGTTTTGGATGGTTCAAGCGTAGGGTTTGTGGAGACTCTTGAGAATGACCTTGCCATGTTACGAGAGCAGGGGGTTGATGCACAAATTGCATCAGGTGGTGGTCGGATGTATGTAACTATGGATCGGTATGAGGTATTTGATGAATGATGAGATCTCTAACTTATTGAGTTGTGTGATAGAAAACTTGAGATACAATCTAAGGTAGAGTGAAAAAAATTATGTAATTGGGGCTGAAGCACGTGTGCTAGGGTAGTATAATGGATATAACTTATAACTTTATGTTTCAGCGCTTCTTTTCTTTTTTGTTTTATGTGTTCAGAAAAGATATATTGTTAGTTGGTCTGAATGAAATGCATGTGAAAGACTTGTACATAGATTCATGAAAACTTAAACTGATATTTGCCCATTCACTCTTGTAGAATGATTGGGAAGTGGTCAAGAGAGGGTGGGATGCTCAGGTTCTTGGTGAGGCACCATACAAGTTTAGAAGTGCTGTAGAAGCTGTTAAAAAGCTGAGGGAAGAAACCAAAGCCAATGACCAGTACTTGCCACCATTTGTCATAGTTGACGAGAATGGGACGGCGGTAGGTCCCATCGTGGATGGTGACGCTGTTGTAACATTCAACTTCCGAGCAGATCGTATGGTCATGCTTGCAAAGGCTCTTGAGTATGAAGAATTTGATAAATTTGAACGTGTGCGCTTTCCGAAGATTCATTATGCTGGAATGCTCGAGTATGATGGCGAGTTGAAGCTTCCGCGCCATTACCTTGTTTCTCCCCCAGAGATAGAGAGAACATCTGGTGAATATTTAGTGCACAATGGAGTTCGTACATTTGCTTGCAGGTGAGAGAGCACCTTGTGATCACTTAGTGGTCCCTTTTTCTGTTATGTAACACTTTTTGCTAGTCACCTGCTCTCTTCTTTAAGATTTTCTTGAGCATGATTCTTTTCTTTTTTTTTTTCTAAAATAGAAAATAAAAGAGGAACATGATTGATACGTGGCACCATTTGTCATTTCTCATGTTAGATAATTGAAACTAATGCTACAGCCTCTCTCTTTCTTAAACAAATAAATGATTGTTTGAAGAGAAGATTAGCATATCTAGGTCCTAATATATCATTATTTGTTTTGACAGTGAGACAGTTAAGTTTGGACATGTCACATTTTTCTGGAATGGGAACCGATCTGGCTATTTCAACCCACAAATGGAAGAGTATGTAGAAATTCCCAGTGACACTGGAATCACCTTTAATGTGAAACCAAAAATGAAAGCCTTGGAAATTGCTGAGAAGGCAAGGGATGCTATACTCAGTCGCAAGTTTGACCAGGTATGATCTGGATTTCTTGTATATAGCCTGGAACAGACTGCTGTTTGTGGGGATGCATCTTATTTGTCTTTTTCTTGTTCTTACAATACTTTTTAGGTACGTGTAAACCTTCCTAATAGTGACATGGTAGGACATACTGGTGACATCGAAGCAACTGTCGTCAGTTGCAAGGCCGCTGATGAAGCAGTGAAGGTAATATTTTATATGAAAATGCCGTTTTCTTCCTTCTAAGTCTTCTGATTATTAAGAAATCTAAATGTTGCTGCTTTAATGGCATTAAGTAGCTGACCTGATATTCAACTCTCCAAACTAAGATCAAGGGTGGCTCTCAACAATGAGAAGCTAAAAGCAAGATCTATATATGCACTCTTCTATTTTCAAACATCAGAAGAATAGGCAATGACTGTTACTGTCTAGAACGAAAGCATGTGTGCTCTAAGGAGGATATTTTTAGATTAATAAAGCTTTTGATTATTTTTTTGGCTGTCAAGCATGATATATCATTTTGATTAGAAGGGGAGATAGGTTGAATTTTGCGAACTAGCTTTTGAGAAATTGATGCTTTTATGATTTTTATGCTGCAGGTGATACTTGATGCAATTGAGCAGGTTGGTGGAATCTATGTTGTTACTGCTGATCATGGAAATGCTGAGGACATGGTGAAGAGGAACAAAAAAGGAGAACCTCTTCTAGACAAGGATGGAAAAATTCAAATCTTGACTTCTCATACTCTTCAACCAGTAAGTGATTTTAATTTAGTTTTAAAAAATTTCCCAGAAAAAGTCAGTAAAAGGAAAGAGAATTTTTCCTTAGGATGGTTTCAATAGTTCACTGATGATCTCTTTTTCTCTGGCCTTGTTTCGTTGATTGCCTGTAGCAATGGTGTCTAGGATTTTCAGCTTTCTTTGAATAATCATGAGTAGGTTTGTTAGTAGTTAAAATAGCAAGATAGTTTCTTATTTCCATTTTATTGCAGCTTCAAGAAGTAATTGCCTCATATCTACAATACTGTTGCTTTTCCATCTATTCTAATGGTTCTAGGAAACAATAAAAGCAAACTGTTGTTTCGTTGATTGCCTGTAGCAATGGTGTCTAGGATTTTCAGCTTTCTTTGAATAATCGTGAGTAGGTTTGTTAGTGGTTAAAAAAGCAAGAGAGTTTCTTATTTCCATTTTATTGCAGCTTCAAGAAGTAATTGCCTCATATCTACAATACTGTTGCTTTTCCATCTATTCTAATGGTTCTAGGAAACAATAAAAGTAAATGCTAGAAAGACCTTTTGTTCTATTTTTTTTATTTGCCTTCAGTTTAAAAAATAATGTGTCCTACAAGCAAGGTACTGGAGGTGAAAACTTGCTGTTGCTAATTATTTTGAAATGAGATCCATAAAATGCAAGCTACCGCATGAATTGTAGATATAATCATCTCAGTGAAGTTTTAGTACCAAATTTATTGCAGAAAAGCTCCAGGTCTTACATTTTCCTCTGACCCCTGATAGAGATCTTTGTTAGTGGGTGGTCACAAAGGTGTTTATTTTTCCCTTCACAAACAAGTTTAAGATCAATGCTTTTGTTTTAATTGTGTGATTGTGGTTGTTAATTCAGTTTCCAGGACTCATTGCTTCATGACCTAAATTATTAGAAGAGGAGAATAATCTGTCTGATTACAAAGTGTTTGTCCTCTGGAATCTGTAACTAATAATAAGCATATTACCTTTTTCTTTCGCTATAGCCTTGGCACCCCATAATCAAACCATTAATGGGTGGAAGTAGATTTAAGTGCAAAGTCCATGATGTGATGGTTTATAAATTTGGAACTTCACGAGAAACTTGCATCCATTGAAAAATCTCTCCTCTTAATCTTATAGTATTTTTTTGTCTTTTCTGTTCAGGTCCCAATCGCAATTGGAGGTCCTGGACTGGCTCCTGGGGTGAGATTCAGGAAGGACCTCCCTTCTGGAGGGCTTGCAAATGTTGCTGCAACTGTGATGAATCTCCATGGGTTTGAAGCTCCAAGCGACTATGAGCCTACTCTTATTGAAGTTGTGGACAACTAGGAATTCTATGCTCTTGCAGCATGCATTCTTGAAATGACCATGCAGAAAGTTTTTACTTGTGTTGAGTAAGCTCAAATAATCGGAGTTTTCTGATTTATGGGCATGATAATAATATTCTTATTGAGGAATAGTTTTGATATTAGGAGTAATTTGCAACTCTCGAAGAAAGAGGTTATTCCTTCTCGTTGTATTTTATCTGGCATTTGTAAGTTTACACCAGAATCAATCCACTAGTGCTTGTGGTTATTTAAGAAATCCGCGAGACTTTATTTACTTCGGTTCTGACTGAAATTGATGGTATAATCCGGTGCTACAAGGAGTGGAAATGCTTTTTCATAACAATTGGCTTTTACGTATGCGGCTCTGATGTTTTTGCGCTATAATACCTGTAGTCAAGTCAAGCGTGGCTCAGCGGAAAGCTTCTTACAGTGAAATGGTGAAACTTGAAGGTTTTCAATTTTCTGTACCATTCCCCATTAGCACAACGAGCATTAACATGGTTAGCGTAGGAAACATTTGGAGAGGGGTAACTGTTCAAATCGACATCAAATAAAATTGAATACAGAGACTGGAAAACAGAAGCCATAATAAATGAATGTCAACTGCTCCTCCTGATTAACTTTGATCAGCGGTTAACTTCAACAAAAGCAAGCCAAATCATCTTGCTCTTTTTTCGACACTCTACTTTTGATAGTAATATTTATTGACTTTGATCTAATTTTAAGTCTTGTTTGCCTGTTATATGCTAATTGTCGTGCGAGGTATCATCCATTTGTATGTTTGTATAAAAAAATTATTCCTTTTTGGTCTAGAAAGTATTTTCAGTAATCTGAAAGATACGGATTTAAAAAAAAATTGTTGGTGCACTATTTGACGTAACACTAAATGATGGTATTGTTCATGAGAATGCTAATAAATCTTCCAAACTTGTGAGACAAGAAGTGGTGGATCAATTATTGCGAGGAGTAGTCGTGGCTACTAGCCAAAGTTCCTTCCATGCTTAAGTTAGAAACGAGTAAACAAAATGTCGTATTCTACACACAGTTTGAGAATTGAGGATTGCTTACCTTGTACACTAATGCAGTCCCCTATTTATAGTGGAGGGGATATGCTCGTAAATCTCAGTCTAAATCCTTCGAATTTATCTTGGCACATGGTCAGTTATGGGCACCCACCACACCATATATGCCATATCAAATAGGCTGTATGGTGTATTTCCAGCCTGCAGTTGCAGGTCGATATGCATAGGCTCCTTAGAGTCGAGGACAGAAAGGTTGAGATGATAAAGTTACAACTTGAAAGCTTTTTAAAAAAAAAGGTTTTATGGCATTTGAAACAATTTTTACATTTGAGAAAAATAATGTATCATTCTCAAAATATTTTAAAATTTTAAGTTATTTGATGATTTTTCAAGAAAAAAAAATAAGTTTTACAAAACTAGGGTGTTAGATTATAAATGCACGATTAGAGAAAAGTGCAAAGATATGCTACTTGGACGTGTAGGATGATGACATGTGGATTTGTCCATACAACCTAAGTGTGTCACATATACAAACATATTGAAAGTTAGTTCTCGATTTTATCAACTTACTATATGAGCAAGACATGTGTACACACGTGCTCATTTGGGGTGCCAAGATGATGACAAGTACACATCTAAGATTCAACCAACTGTCCACCCTTGTAAAATACACGTGACCAAGTCATGCATGCAATTCAAAAGAGCAAATACGGATCAATGAAAATTAGCCACTTGTTCACCAAGAAAAGACACATGTGGATAGATTTTGCCTACGAGTGTGTTTGGTAACTCTACTTCTTAAACATTTAGTACTCATTTTTAAAACTTTTTGCAGTAGAACTTATTAAATAAGAGTTTATTTAAAAATGAGTGTTTGATAGTTATGACCTAAAAGCTCTTATTTAAGAGTAGAGTGTTTGATAAACAACTTTGACATACTCTAATATATCTCTTATTACAAGCATAATTTATGTTATTTGTATAAAAATATTATTTTTATATAAAAAAATTATTAAAAAATTTAATTGTACTATATAATAAAATTATTAATGATATGAACATGTAAAATTAATTATAATCTCTATATTATTAGTTATTAAAAACAACATTTTAATAATTATTATTATAAGAAAAATATAAATATTGATAATGTTATAATATAAAGAAAGATAAATACACAACAAGATTTTATTAGTGTCAATTTTTTTATCTATAAAACATAACAAAATAATGAAACAAATGACAAAAGAGCAAATATTTCAATTATTAGTAATAATATCTTACAAATATGTAAACATTAAACTAAACATAAACTACTATTGAGATCTGCAATTTTGTCTCTAACTATTGACGTCTTGATATCATTTGTCTTTACATTATCTTCCACATTAAAATCATGTCGTTCGTAACTATCATTCATAGTAATTTTATCACTATTATAAAGTATGAACAACTCATTTACAATAACTTCTTTTCTAATAAAATTGTGTACAGCCATCAAAGCACACACTATGCTTTGTTGTACTGGAAATGTGTATAGTGCCAATTTTTTAAGGATATAAAATCGAGCTTTTAAAACTCCAAAGGATCACTCAATTATATTTTTCAATGATGAATAAGTATAATTAAAAACTTTTTTTTTCTCTAGTACGAGCTTGAACACCACAATGATAGTTTGGTGACTAGTAAAGAATGTTTTTGTATGGAGTGAGATATCCTCGCATTAAATGGTATTTGGCATCAACAACATAATTTTACCTGAAAGTATTAACAAAAACTTTCTCATATTATTATTTTGAATACAATAAAAAAAATTATGTATTAAAGTTATTTTTTTACCAATACAAAGATGTAGAAATTTTTTATCTGGATCTCGAATTGTGCCAATAAAAATTTTTATGCAGTTCCTTTTGATCCAGCAATGATATAAGTAAATGTTATGTCAAATATACAAATAGTCATACTATTTTGAGTACACTCTTTTTTTCTTCCTCTGTATAGAATTTGTTTACCTACAAGTATTATTACATTGATGTGAGTGTCATCTATTGCTCCAATGCAATCTTGTACAATTAAAATATAATTAAAAAATTGTTGAAAAGGATAGCACAATTATTTAGCAAGAAGATTAATCATTCATGTGTTTTATACCTAGAAATACGGCTAAAATATTGGATTTCGTAAAATTTTATTTGGAACTTGTTGAAGAGATTGAGGTGGTTTGATAATTTCATCTGCAAATTTTAGTATTGTCACTAATACTTTATGAAAATAACAATGTATAGTTTCACCTGAATGTTGAAACATATCTTATAACATTTTATTTCTTACATTATAACCAATTGCTATGAGAAAGATATCAATTTGCTCATCAATACACAAGTATATCTCATCCTTTAACCATCCCTTGTGTACATCAATCAATGCATGGCCTATGGTAAGGAATGGTCTACCCAAAATCAAAGGAATCTCACTATCTTCTTCCATATCCAAGACAACAAAGTCAACAGGAAATATAAACTTATCCACCTTTACCAAAAGATCTTCAATTATACCCCGTAGATAAGTGAGAGATCTGTTAGCAAGTTGAAAAGTAATTGTGGTAGGTTTAATCTCTAACATGCCCAACCTTTTGCACATTGACATGGGCATGAGATTGATGCTTGCCCCCAAATCATAGAGTGTCTTCGCCAAAACTTTTGGCCCTATTTTGCAGGGAATGGTAAAGCTTCCTAGATCTTTTAACTTCTGAGGAAGTTTTCTTTGAAGGATTGCACTGCATTCTTCAGTTAGCTTCACTATTTCAAAATTTTCAAGTTTCCTCTTCTTGGACATAATCTTCTTCATGAATTTGGCATAGTTGGGCATTTGCTATAAGGCTTCTACAAAAGGAATATTGATGTGTATCTTCTTGAACATCTCTATAAATTTTGCAAATTGATCATCCAACTTCTTTTTCTGAAACCTCTGAGGGAATGGCAATGGTGGAGGTTCAAGGAATTTGCCCCCTTGAATAGTAATCCCCTTAGGTTTTCCTTTTGTCTTCTATTGAGGTTTAGGCTGTTAAGTTGAAGGAATTAGAGCGTCCTTCTCAGAATCATCAGTTTCTTCAATCTCAGCAGATAGACTAACTAGGTGAGCTGGACTTGCAACTTCTTTTCCACTTCTAGTCATCACTGCCTTGCAACTCTCCTTGGGATTTATTAGAGTGTCACTAGGGAACGAGTTGCGCTACTGGTTTGAAACTATTTGTGGTAGCTATCCCACCTGAGTCTCTAAGCTCTTGACTATAGTATTCATATTTCCAATCTGAATTTCAATACCAGAAACTCTATTGTCATTTTTGTCCACTCTCCCTATCAATTCCTTGGAGAACCGAGCATGCATAGTCATCATCTCATCTAACTTGTCTTCTAAGAAAGGTTTTTTCTCTTGTAAGGGTTGTTGTGGCACAAAACATAGTGGAAGTTGCTGAGCATTTCTATTGTTGGCATAAGAGAAGTTCTCATGGTTCCTGATTCTTGGATGATAATACTTCGGAACATTATACCCTCTTGATAATTGTTGAACCTAATCATGGCATTTAACTGTTCAATAGAGGCTTCTTTAGTAAAAGGTGCTTTGTGAGCTTTTGCTATTGCAACCTTTCTCTTTAAATAATAAGCAAAGGCGTAAAAAGATATGTTTTTCCATTCAAAATAACTCTTAACATATTCGTGGATGTCCATCTAATAAATCACTCATAAATTTATGTTCAGATAAAGTCGAAACTCTGCATGGTTGTTTTGTTAGATAAAATCTTTGACTTTTATTCTTTTCTAAGTATAACAAAATTATAATGAAAAACCACCAATATTAATATTGTTCCATTTTGCTAAAAAATAAAAAACAAAACAACATTTATTAATGTCAACATCTCACTTTTAAGTACATCAACTAAACTAATAAATCTTTAAATTTAAATAATATTCATCCAAACTCTTATCATTGCACATAATAACTTAAGTTTTATTCAAATAACATTAACCTCAAAAATAATCAAGTAACAACCATCTAAAACATTCAAGATAAAATTAATACATTTAACACATTATAGCTAATATTGTCCAAAAAAGTTAATACAAAAGCGTCACCTAACACCTGACACCTAATAAAACAATTACATAATTCACTAGTTCTTTTTTTCATCCTTTGGAAGTGATTCCAAAAAAGCAATTCGGTTATATAGATGATCCTTCTGCAGCATCTACATCTCTCTGACACTCTTTTTCATAAAACTTTTTAGTGCAAAGCCAAATAATTTGCTTTCTTGAGGAATTTTAGACATTTTCAGCAACGAATCAATGCACTCAACAATAGTAGGGATTTTACTAGTAAAAGTTTCTTTTGATAGTATTTTTTTCATATACTTCAACTAAACCTTTTTCAATGATTATCTCTATCTCATACTTATTTTTTGAAGGACGAGGGCGCTTGCGTCTAACCTCCTTCATATGGTCAATATAATCATTTTTCTCATTGCATGTACCAATGAGATGTTATACATTTATGAATTAGCTTCTATTGCACCCATTGTATTTGCTAAATCTACATCAATCTCATTCCCATCAATGTCCACAACAACATCTTCTGATATAATGTTAGATCGAATAGACTCATCTAGAACCTAAGCATCATTTCTAGTTGTAAGTGTCTCTCCAAATAATAGTTCAAGCTCATTAGCAAACATTAAAGGTTCATGTCTAAACTTTGCTGCATCTGGATTGACCTAAATATAACAAAATAAAATTAGTAAAGATTGTACAAATATTTACTCAAAAAAACAAACTATAATAGCAAAATTATATCTTAAGATATTCATCCCAACGATCGTTATCCATGATCACTCATTGGTGAATTGGATTACACCCAATAATTGTTAATGATATGAACTTACTCCAAGCACTCCATTGTTTTTTCAATAGGTCCCATTTGTTTTCAAGTATCCGTTGGTTATAAAATAATCATGTCTTCTTCTCAAATTCTATTATTACTTTGTGCCATGCTTTCCTTGATAAGTTTGAACATGGTCTCCCTTCGATCATGACTTGTTCAATACATAAATCAAGAAATATTTTCAAATTTGAATTTGTCCAATAAGCTCGAATAGTCTTGTTTGCATCTTCTTCTATGACCTTAATCGAATTCTTTTTATTTGAACTATTGCTCTCATCCATAGAAATTTAATAAATAAATTAATTAATACTTAGTAAACTTATGAGTATTAATTAAATGAATAAGAAAAAATTGACATTATATTTAATGTCAATATAGAGCATCCAATACAGAGCAAATTTGTTTGAGTGTGATATATTGGCTAGACACATTTTAATAACCATCATTGCTTTCATCAAATTGGCATTTTATGAATGAACAACCATGCGAGGAAATTCTCTATGGTTAATGTAGTCTAGTTGTTGGACAAATATATTATCAATGGTTTTATTTTAGGACCTTAGATCCCTGAATTTCCATTGGCTCCAAAATTCAACTAGGAAGATAGAATCATCAGAGGCATTTGGCCTTTGTCATAAATATTTCCACACGTTCTTGTTCCATGTGACAGGAGGCTTTTGTTTTTAATTTAGTCAAAATTTATTGAAATTTTGTATATTGCATTTGTTAAACTTCTTTTCTCTTCTCTTGATATGCATATGTTGCAAGTTGCAACAACTTTTTGTTGGTTTCTGTGGTTTTTTATGATGTCATCGATGTCTGAATGCTACAGATTCAAGATGTCCATGACATGGAGTATGAGACATGTAGACAATATTGGTCATACATTCATCATTATGTTATTGTTGCCGTTGCAAAAATTGGCATAACTGGTTTTTGCAAAAATAGTAGACTTTATTATTTAAATCATGACAATTTCTCTTTTGAAAACTTGCAACATTTGAAGATTAATGGTGAAAGCCCCAAATTCAGCAACAATCTAATTTGTGCAGAAATTCAGCAAGAAAATGTAAAGAGGATAGCTCAACCTAATATTTATGATAGAATTTTTAGTTCATTGAAAAAGGATTTGGAGAAGATGACAGTGGAAAAACAAGAAAGAAGAAAAACTTGCGAATGAGAAAAACAAAAAAGAAGAAACACATGCAAAAGACAATAGAGGATTTGTAGAAGAAAATCAAGAAAGAATGTTTTACAAAGGATGACAAAGGAAGGAGAGATTGAAAAAAAAACCCTTACCTACAGTTTGCATAGAGAAGAAAATGATTGGGGATTAACAATATAAAGAAGATGACAGGGAAGAGAGAGAGAGAGAGAGAGAGAGAGAGAGAGAGAGAGAGAGAGAGAGAGAGAAAAGAATGCCTATATAAATGGGTGAAGAAGATAATGATTGGGGAAAGTTGTGCGACAAAGACGATACTGCAAGGAGAACTGCATGACGAAGATGAAGACTATGTGAACGAGAAAAGATTGCCTATATAAATGGGTGAACGAGAAACCTGCATGACGAAGATGAAGACTATGTGAAGGAGAACTGTGCATTAAAGACGAAGAAGACTGTGTGAATGAGAAAGCTACAAAGAGGACAAAGAAGACTGCATGAAGGAGAACTATGTGAATGAGAAAGCTGCAAAAAAGACGATGAAGACTGTGTGAATGAGAAAGCTGCAAAGAAGACCATGAATATTCATAAGAGAGATTTCTACAATGAAAAAAGGGTTAGTTTAGGTATTTTAAAAAAAATACACCCTATTATGAAACTTATGAACCTCTTCTCGCAAAAGTGGTTTACCACTTATTTAGAAAAAGTAAAAAAAATTACTTTTTATTTTAGAAGTATTTCCAATATTTTCACAAAAGACTTTTGCTTAAAAAGAGCTAAAAATATTGTAACCAAACAGTCCATTTTTCTAAAACCTCTATTTCAATAAGACTTTTCACAATAAGAAGATGTAAACAGAGTGTCCAAACACTCCCTACATCTCAAGATGACGCCCTCATGCAAATTAAGATGAAACAACTGTGTGTTGAAATCTTTCATGAACCTAGACACAACATGTCTAAGTGTACAATGTTAAAATTCAAATTTAAAAAGGGAAGAAATCATTGGTATGATGACCCTAAACCATGACTGTAACACCGCCTTTTTAGTAGGAAAAAATTATTTAAAAATCATTTCCTTATACATATATGTACACATTAGAGTAAAAAATCTTTTTGACTAGATATATTAGAAAAATATTTAATTTATTTAAAAACTTGTTCCTCGTCTTGGACTACTTGTTCAAGTTAGTGGGACAACCTCCAGTCGTGGTGGCTAGATAGAGTCTGCTTAAAAAACTATGCGTTCCTAGAGTAAGATAACCTACTTCTCATTCAATGTTTAACTTTACTTGGGATAAGACTTACCTACTATCAACTTAAACTTGTAGTCTCTGTCTCAAAATTGTTAAAAAAAAAATTTCCATATTCTAGGGTGTTACTATTATTTGAGTCGTTTCTTTATCCTACTAGTTTATTAGTTTTAAAACTAGTTTTCATAGTATCATTATATCATGGGGATTAATAACAGAAACATAATGTAGTAAAGGTGTGCCCAAAAGTACCACACATCAAGGTTCATTCATTGATCAAATGACCTTTAATCATTACATTCATGCTTTTATACATACTAGTGTTTAAGTAATATTATAAGGCACAAATATCAAAAAATAAGGATAATAAGTTCTGGCCCAAGTCCCTTAGTTAGTACCCTAGTTTCCTACATATAAAAAGTGGAAGGGGATGAGCTCTACGAGTCCAATGGATCATTTTAATTCATAGATAATCTAACAACATAACAGGCACATCATACAATCAATCACTTTTATACATTAGGCAATACAAATAGTAGATTATTTTCAGTTGGTCGAGGTAGGGTGATTCCTGTACCTCTGGCCAAGTGAATCCCACAAGAATGTTACTAGCGTCCAGGCTATGCGTGCGTATGTCTAGCAGTCCGCAGACTCGAAAGATACGCAAGGCACGATCGAATTTTTTAAGTGTGATCACACGCTCGTCTCTTAATTGAGATGTTAACACGAGAACCACCGTTGATTGTTCATAGACCAATCAACCCCTCCAAGTGTATTGTTATCTTGTTAAGAGCGATCTTGTATTTGGTCACTAACATATTCATGCATATTAAATGATAATTTTCTAAAAGATAGATTCTTCATACCCTCATGCATATGAGTATAATATGTAACATTCATTTAATCATACCTTTGTTATGCTTGAATTCTAAAATGGCATATTCTCACAAACTATACTTATCTAATAAATTTATGTGCACATCATTCCAAGCGCGAACAACATCACGTATATGCTCTAAATCCATTATGGTCATGTGCATATGATCGTAGTAAATAACATACGTTCAAATCATATTCTCATTATTTACAAAATCAATGCAAATATAAGCATTTAATCATACGATCAATAAAGAGTGCATTCCACTACCACCTAAGTCATTTTATGTATAATATGCAAGTAAATACGATAAAAAAGTGTGTGAGTTGGAAATCATCTCCACCTCGATTTACACGTTCTTTATGTTGCTTGATGCTGTGGTGGTGTCAGTCCTCCAAGATTCCTATAAAAGCACTCAAGTCTTAGTTAACATTGAATTTAGCTCTTAAACTTGGATTTAGACCTCTAAAGTGTTCTCGAGTTCAAAATAGCCCATGTAACTTTGATGTGGGTTGTTTAAGGTCCAATTTACGAATTACATTTATGATATACCGAAGTTCAAAAGGCCATAACTTGAGTTTTGAGACTCTGTTTTATGTGATTCTTAGGTTTATCATGTAGTGCTCGCGATGAAGAATGTCATGGCAATGACCGTTTTCCTCAACCAGGCCCATATTTGAATAGAAATGCACATGAACCTGTTGGTTTGTGAATTTGCCCCATTTTTATGCAACAATTTTTGGAAGGTCGGGGCTTCGAGTGTCCGATTGGGGTCATTCTTGAGTCAATTTTGTAGTACACTTGACAAGGTTTGACAAGATAGTGGCAGTTTCCTTGGACTATGCTTATATCATTCCAGAAATGACATGAAAATTATTATTTTGTAACTAATGTTAGGCGATAATTTTAGCCTTGATTCGGAGGCTCCGGATGTCAGAATTTTGTATGTCCAAAGGCGTTGAAAAGCTTATTTCGGCTATTCTTTTATGGTGAAGGGTTTGGACCTTTTTGGACATTTTATGGTCTTCAAAAACTTACCCAAAGTGGTGTAAGGCATAGTTAAAACTAGCAATGTTGTGACCTTTTTGCACATAAATAAAACTAGCAAGTAAGGCATAGTTTTAATGCATGAAAATGTAATTGGAAAGACCTTAGATTATAGAGTTATATACTGATTTTTATCATCAAAATTACTAAGATAAATGATGCAAGAAATAATAATTTTAATAATAATAATTTTAAGCTTTATTTAAAGACAGGATAAATTTTGAAGAAAATTTTATTTTTCAAAATACATTGTCACATAATAAAATTTTATATATTAATATATACATATACATGTATTTTATTTATTTGGGGCAATCTTAAAGAGTTTCATTGATGACCTTTTTATAAAGTTACTCCGTAACACCTCAAAATTTTACGAACACATTATATCGTGAGTCATAAAAAAATAAAATATTATTTTATAGAGAAATGAGAATTTAAAATAAAATAACAAAAAAAAATAATAGTTTTTATAAAAAAATAAATAATAATAAAATAAAAATATAGATTTTAGAATTAATAATGTTTAAATTAAAAATACGAGGTTCAAAAAAATAAATAATAAATAATAATAAATAAGTTAAAACCTTATTTTATTTAAATCTATGCAGAGACTATAGTTCGAAAAAAAAAATCAAATATTAGTGTATAAAAAAATGATGACAAAAAAATAAATAAAAATAAATAAAAATCTAAGAGTCGGTTGAAAAGGAAAAATAAAATATTGAGTGATTGAAGAAAAAAATATTAATAAATAAATAATTGAGAATTGACGACGCTCGCTTGGGTGCGATGGCACGAGACAATGCTCGCGTGAGTGTGATGGCGCAAGACTCGTGAGAAAAAAATAAATAAATAAAAATTATAAAAAATAAAATAAAAAAATAAATTTCAAACCAAACGAAGAAGAAATCGAAATATGGGTGTCTTGATTGCAAAAAATTAAAAAATTAAAAAAAAACAACAACAACAACAAATGTGCTCTGTTTTGGCAGAAAAAGAAGAAAAAAAAATAGAAGAAAACTAGAAATATCTGGAAACAAGAAGAAGGATGAAGAAGGGGATCAGGTTGATTTGGAAGAACGAAGAATGAAGGTAAAAAAGGGGCCAAAAATCTGGTGCAAAGAAGAGGTACTAGTTGCAGCGTGGAGAGGAAGAACGAAAAAATCCAGCTTCGTGCGTTCTACTATTCGTGCATGAGGAAGAAGGAAAGGAAAGTGGATGCCTTAGGGCTTCTCCAACCCAGCGCCATTTTGACGCTGAGTTGGAGAATTTGGCGCTGGGTTTGCTCCAACCCAGTGCCAAAACCAGCGTCAAGTTGGCGCTGGTAAGCCAACTTTGGCGCTGGTTTTTTTTTTTTTAACCAATAGTTGTTTTTTATTTTACTTATAATTTTGATTAAAATTTTTAATGAAAATTATATTTATTAAGTTATAAAATTAATTATTTTAAAATTTTTATTTATATTATTTATTTTTATATTATTGAATTTTATTATTTTAAACTTATTTTTATTTTTTATTATTTATAAATTTAATTAATTATGACATAATAAAATAATTTATAAATTTGGTGGTGTATTATTTATTATTTATTTATTTATTAATAATTAAATATAATATTAAGTAAATATGTGACATAAAATTTATGTATAAAAATAATTTTTTTAAAAATAATAAAAAGTAAAAAGAAGTAAAAATAAATATTTTAAAAATATATATTTTTTAAGTAAAAATTAGAGTAATGGGTTAGAAAAGAAATTATAATTTAGTGGGGTAACTTTAAAATGACGTAAAATTTAAAGTAGGGGTTGGAGAAGCCTTCCAACCTCATTGTTCTTGCACACAAAACCTCTAGGATAAACCTAAACCGTGACCTCCACTTATGCTAGATTTCTGGGCACGAAAATGAGGGACGAGAAACCAGAAATTTTGGGCGTTGTTGTTGCTGCGACTTGGAAGAACGAAGAACCAGCCATTGCTGGTTTTAGCAGCTGCTGCCAGATGAAGATCGAAGAATGAAGAGGAACGAAATCTATGGCATCATCTGGATGAGAAATGACGAAGAAGAGGAAAGCAGAAATTTGGTGATGTGTTCTGGCAGCCGTGATTTGTTCTATGCGTGTGTGTGTTTGATTTTGGGCTTTCTAGTGGCTGCTGACCGTGATTGAAAAAGGAACACTTTCAGATTTGACGTTGTTGTTGTTTTGGAACGAAGAAGATGAATGGAATCAGGAAATTTGATTTCCTTGTGCTAGCCGTGAACCATGAACAGAAGAAGAAAATGGGGCGAATTGGTTTTCTTGATGCTAGTCGTGGTGTTTGTTTGACGAAAAAAAATTGAAAAAAAAATGAAAACCAGCAGTTGTGTGAGCTGAAATCGTGAAGAAGAAGAGGAACGTGTCGAAACGAAGAAGAAGATGAATAGTACATGGTGCCTATTTGGGCTAAATTTCAAGTTGTGACTTGTTAAAACAGAGAAAACCCAAATCTGAAATTCTTCTTCCTGTGATTGTGCGTGGTGAGAATTGAAGTTTTGGGAAGGTGCTGGATTTTTGGGTGCATTAAAACAGAGGAAGAAGAGGCAAGAAACCAGATTTTGTGTTTGTTGGCCGTGACGATTGAACAAGAGGATTGAAACAGAAATTTGTGTGAGCTGCTGGTACAAGGTAGGTATATTTTGGATTTTAAATTTTAGATAGTATGAAACTTATTTTTAGATGATCTTAGATGTGGAAAAAAAAAGAAATTGAAGCCTTAGTAAATATTTTGATGCTCGAATTATTATTTTGATTTATATAAATTTTTGAATAAATATTGAAATAATAATATTAAAATTAGGAAGCTCAACATTTTTAGAATTTTAAATTAAAAGATTTTGTAGATATAATCATAATTTAATTAGAAATGATTTTTATACGATAAATGAGAAATAATATTAGAAGTTAAAAGTTTAATTATTCAAACTAGTTGAAAATATGAAAAAAAAAAATCTTTAGAAGTTTAAAATCTTTTATGAGAAAGAATTAAAATTTTAAGCCTTAAAACAAAACTTGTAACATTTAGAATTCTTATTTTGTTCGTAACTAATTTATTTACGATATGAATAAAATTATTTAAATTGTAGGAATTCGAAGATTAAAAATTTATTAAATTATTTAAGAAAGAATCTTAAGATGAAATAATATTATTTTGAAACTTAGAATTTAAGAAATATATAATTTAGATTTATTATTTTGAAAGTGGATAATTTATTTTAAAAGAATGACTTAGGAATTTTTATGTGATAAATTAATAATTTAGAGTTTAGTTCGAATTAGATATAAAAATCCTATTTAAGCGAAATGAAATTTATATAACATTAATAAATTATTTTCTAGAACTCAAATTTAAATAATAGTGTTTTAAATTATTAGTTCTAATCTAGATAAATTACTTAGAAATGAATAAGTCTTGAAAATTTGAAAATTAATTATAAAAGTTTTTATTTTCAAATTAAGGAAATTCAGAAAACTTAGAAATTATTTTAATTAGAATATATAAAATTCTCAAATTTAAGAATAATACTAATGAAACTGATATCTAGACTACATAATTAATTTAGAAATTATTTAAGTTTAAAAATATTTTGAATAAGATTAAATGTGAATTAAGAATTTAGAGAATATCATTAATTGTTGAATTACAGATTTTACAAGTTAGAGTACCGAATAGCTCGAAAGAAAACAAGGTGGCCCTGAAAATCTGCGAAATCAGGTGGGCGTGAGTTCCTTGCTCTTACGTATTATACGGATTTAAAATTTAAAGCATTTGTTTGAATAGTTTTAGGTTATTGGAATTTGATTAGGAAAATTATTGAAATTATTTGGTATGCTTGAATGATGTGTGATGAATGATTATTAATTATTACATGCATAAATAGGAAAACATGCACTTAGACTTCATCATTTATTCATATAAACTGTCATTTTCAATAACATGCATTAGTTGATTAATTTTCTATTGTATTGTATGATACTTGGTGTGATTGAAATTGATTGTAAAATTAAAATAAGACGACGGATTATTAAGAATTCACGTACCGATACAATCGACGAGTCTGAAGTGGATCGACGTGACATCTCCTATATGTCACCGCTTGAGATCGTCGAGCTACAAGGCGGATCGTAGGTGTTCCTAGCCTTGAACTGTCTGCGCAGCTCGAAGTTTTTGGGAGACGGTACAAGTTATGGTAAGTACTTTCTTTTAGACTGTGATGCTGAGATATGACTAATTTTAGATGGTATTTGAGCCCTTTTACGATTACGATTAGATTAGATCACGGGAAATACCGAGAAGCATCTCAACCCTCTTCCGGTCCCAGACTTTGACCAAAACTAAATGAATGTTTGAAACGCCTAATGTTTGGAAGTGTTTATAATGTTTTGGATTTTGGTCTGTATAATGCGTGTGATGTATAAGAATGATCCACTATGCTTTCGAGCTCACTCTCATTTCATTTACAGGAACACTTGGACGTAGTGCACAACAGTCTACGTCAGAAAGACTCGCACTTTCTATTGGACACTTCATGGGGAGGTCGTCCGGGATAGGTGGCTTTAAAGGTTGTATTTTATTTAATTAATTGTAACATAACCTCATGTATAATTTTTATTTAAATTTAATTTCACTGCTGTATAAGTATTTATTTTGATTTTGAATTTTAGATGATTATATCTTTGAACGATATTATATATTTAATAATTATCGTTTTATTAGAAATTTTTGAAGTGATTCCGCTGTGTAGTTTACAAATTATAATTTTCAATTCTTAGTTTGTTTTGAATAACTATAAAAATTCAATGAATATAGTGGGAAGTTATTTCGATCTTTTGTCTTGTGCGAAATATGCTTTAATATATTCTTTTACAATTAACTATCTAAAAACTGAATTGAAGAAAACGATTTTGACAGAAAAGAAATTTTTAAGTAGCACTCCGATTTTCAACGGATAACGAATCATAATACATGTCGGGAGGTCCGGTTGAAAATTGGAGTGTTACATATTCTTTATTATTATTATTATTTTTAAATGTACTATGAAAATAATGTTAAAGGTTGCTAGATTGTAATTCCAAATAGTTATTAGCAACTAAGTTTTTTATATAAATTAATAATTCATAAATTTATATTAGAAACTGAAAATATTATTAATAATTTCATCAAACAAAATAGGATGACTTATAATTTATTTAACTAAGGGGGTAATAATATGATGAGATGTTGAAACCAGGATGTCTTTTTTTGTTTTGTTTCTTCAGAAACATAGATATCTTAACCAAAAATATAATTTTATCTATTAATTCACATTAAATATAATTGTGTTTTTTATTACATTTCCACTTAACTAATAGATTCGATGTTACCATTACATAAAAAATTAAAATGTAATAACTATAATTTTTCCTTTACCATGTCAATTCACACATCACTCTGCTTTACATGTACATATCCCTTTTAAAATCCTTATATCTTCATAAACTATATTAAATAAAGTTTTAACTAATATTATAACTAATGTAAGTACATTCATATTAATACTTACCTTTATGACATATAACAAATAAAATACTCTTGTTCTTGCAATAATGACAAATAAAAATGTTTTGTACGTCAATGTTGTGACCAGTATAAGGGCGTTCGCAATGCTCATACGCTCGGTGCAGACCGAGCGTATGAGCTTGCAGACAGCTCATTAAAAATAAAAATAAAAATAATAATAAAAAAAACTATAATGGGCGTTGAGCGCTTGGTGCTCATTAAAAATAAAAATAAAAATAAAAATAAAAAAAATTATGATGGACGTTGAGCATTTGATCTGCACCGAGCGTTCAATGCCCTAAGGGCACCTTCAACGGGTACTCAATGAGTGCCGAGCTGGCGCCCATTGAGCGCTGAAGGTGCCAAATCACCTTTAAAAAAATGTTTTAAGGGTGTTGAGCACTCGGTGAAAACCGAGCGTTCAACACCCTCTGCAGCGCATTTAATGCGCTGCAATAATTTTTTTTATTATTTTTTTAATTTATTGTTGACTCAACGCTGAGCGGGCGTTTAATATCCTCAACGCCCGCTCAAGCGTTGAGGATGCCCTAATAGGTTGTCTGTCTCAAACATAATGAAAGGACACTCTGTATTCGTGACTGAAATAATGTAAAGAGAAATGGTATTTGTCACTATTGTGAATGACATGGTTGTGTTGATAGACGCCAATCCTTGCTCCATCCATTTGTCAATTTTTTTTTTTTTTTTTCATTTTTCAAACAAAAAATGCATTAACAACATTTAATAACACAATATTGCAGTCTAGTTCTAAGTTTTAACTAATAAAAAAAATAAGAAAGCACAAGATTTGAGCTTATGATGCTTTATGTAAGAGGAAGTGATTGGATGGATCATGATTTTTCCATAAGATTTTGTGGCTTCGTTGCTGCAATGGTTATAAATTGAATAGTTTGAAGATCGAGGAAGAATGGGACGGGGCAAGAATGGGAAAGAGGGGGTTTGAAATTGAAAGGGTGATATTGGCATTTACGTAGATGGTGAGGGTGCGTCTTCAAGTTTTTAACTTCTTCCACTTGTACTTCGTGGTCAGAAACTCAGTATGCGGATATTTAGTAATTTTTTTTCTTTTTTTTTTTCGAAAAAAGAAATTGCGAAACGAAACTCGCGTGAGGGTTGCGTATGGAAGTTTCTATTCAGAAAGCAGGTTGGTCATTCATCGCGAGTGGTAACTGGCTGGTATCGTACATCTGCTTCAGATAAGTTTGTCAAAGTTTAGGGCTACTTTAATGGTATCGTACCGGGATGGAACTCTCGAGAAAGAATTTACATCAAAGTCGTAGAAGTTGAAGTGGATCAAATCCCCCCATCCAGGAGCAAATAGATTATAGGGAAAAGAAAGAGTTCCAACCAAATCGAATTTATCAGACCCCTAACACGGAAGACGGAAGGGGAGAAAAGTTGCGTTCAGAAGAGAGATTAGCAGCAGATCAAATCAAGGCGAGCAGGAAAAAGATAGAATGGGTTTGATTAATGCTGTGATAGGAGACGCTGTGTTAACTTTCATGTGGGTGTTCTGCGCATCAACCCTGGGGTTTTTCACGTCCATCATATCGTCGGCTTTGGGAGTCCATGGGATGCCTACTATTCTCGTCACCATTTTACTGGTCTCCGTTCTCGTCTTTGTGTTCAATTTGATAGGTGACGCACTGGGTGGCGCTAGCTTC
>JAJIYU010006168.1:0-21062 GCA_030144865.1 Tinospora cordifolia | reverse complement strand
TTCAAATACATCATTTTTACACAATATGAAATTACTTTCAATCATCTATTGATATATAAAAACAATCTAATGATAATATATACTTTAAATACATAAAATAAATGTCTTTTCCTGTGCACACAATATAAACGTAAAACAATTTCCATCAAGAAAAATAACCTCCTAAGTCATATCAAAACGGAACTTTCTCTTTGATTTAATGGTGTATGTGCCTATGCGTTTTTTTTTTTTTTTTTAATTTAGGAAAAAAATTGGAGATAGACATCGTTGGATCTGTACACACCTACCAATAATAAGTTATTGACTCAGTGGGAACAGGCTAAAGAGCTTGAAGGCTTAGACGGAAAGAACAAAAATTCGATTTTTGGAGGCAATCTTAAACAACTCTAAAACACGGGAAGCGAAAGCTATGCCTTTGTTGGAGTCCTTGTTCCTTGTGGTGTGAAAGTGAAAATCATAACTTCACTATTAAAGAAGTTGATCATTTTTAGACAATTACAAGATGAATGTGCATCAATGTTTGCAAAGAATATATAGGATACATGTGTTTCTTTTCATTTCATTTCTTTTATGGATTTTTTTTTCCAATAACATACATTACTGTACACCACATGATACAGATTTCAACCAAAGGTTGAAGTGCATTTTTAATTGGCGTGTCGAATCATATATATACTAGATGGCCTTTTTTTTTTTTTTTGTGGTGGGTAAATTAATCAGGTAGAAAGGGTAATCGAGAAACACTTGTACCTCCACCTCCACCTGTTAAAAAATTAGAGCCCAGAATCTGGTCCTTCTGTCTTCCTGAAGCAGATCCACAGCTTTTCATGTAAGTAGTCTTCTTGCTTAGCCGCTGTGGAAGAATCTGCAGCCTAGGGTTCATTTCAGTGCCCGACTTCTCTGCAGCCAATTGGTAGCTCTCCACAAGCTCCATTTGCCGCGCAATTATCTCAGAGCACCTTGGAAGTAGTTCTACAGGCTCTCCACCAGGAATCACAATATATTCAATTGCAAGTCGTACCTCCTGAGGAAAGAGTTCCATAAGATTTTAGAGCTCAATCAATCTTTGTCATAATCAATGATCCAGTGA
Source organism: Tinospora cordifolia (assembly GCA_030144865.1). Taxonomy (NCBI): domain Eukaryota; kingdom Viridiplantae; phylum Streptophyta; class Magnoliopsida; order Ranunculales; family Menispermaceae; genus Tinospora; species Tinospora cordifolia. Next base: position 19,972 of record JAJIYU010006168.1, on the reverse strand, counting down.
TGATAGAGAATCGAATATAAAATTTCCACATGTATGTCAACCATATTTCATATCATAAATATAACAAAGTCATTCTGCACCATCATAAGCAATACATCCATCTATAACTTGCTAAGCTCCAATTGGAGCTAAGTGTTGCAATTGGCGGAGAGTTTAGGCCTGAATCAGAGAAATTCACTAAAAGTTCCAATTTATCAAAGGCTGCCATTTGATTCAAAATTCTAATAGACAAAAGATGTTGTGTTCCTTCTCACCCAATATTAGTAGGTAGCTGCGACCATCCCCTCGCCTATGGGCCGCTATCTGTCCAAGAAGATGCTCGAAACTGGAAGGATAAACAAACCAACGCAGTGCACTGCTAGCCTACATGTATACAGCAGTATGCACCATTGTACTTGAATATCTGAACAAAAAACTGACAGGTAGGAAGTACAAAAACATCATATGGAATTTGTAAACCACATCTAGTCCTCTCAACTAAGAAAATGAGGTCCTCTCATTCCTAAGTAGTTATGGAAGGTTAATGTTGACCAATTGCAATTGGTATTGATGAAATAGTTAGGAGAAATACATTTCTGCAGTACTGAAATAAAGGGAACACTATTATAAGATGTATTATTTCCAAAAGAACTGTGGTTCGGGGTTCGATGGTCTTGACTGGGATGCTATTCGTTTGAATGTTCAGGTCTTCTTGGAAAGACCTTTTGAGGAATCTCAAGTCCCAGATCATATTTAGCTCTGATTAGGGGAAATCTTTGGGTTTATATGTTTTTGATGGCTTTTGTCCAACGTTCTTGGGCAGTTTTAGAAGGTTGTGTGTTGAAAGTTATGGATGAATTATTCAAATCGGGCGTGGTAAACGTTCAGACGAATAAGACCTACATTTGTTTGATTCCTAGGAAAGAGGCCTCATGGTGGTTGACAAACTTCAGACCCATTAGTTCTGTGACTAGCTTGTGGAAGATCATCTTCAAAACCTTGGCCATGAGATTTAGGAAGATCCTTCGTAAGACAATTGAGCACATATTCGGCCTTCGTGCAAAACTGGCAAATTCTTAATGCAATGCTCATCGCCAATGAGACTGTTAAGGATTACAAGTCCCACAGGAGGGTGATATTGTTGAGGTAGATTTTCCTAAAGCTTCTGATTTGGATCAGTGGGCTTCTTTCAATTTGTGCTTCATAAGAAGGGTTTTGGTGAGAGATCAGAGATGGACGAAGTGGATAATAAGGTGTGTAAGCTTAGTTACATATTTAGTCATGGTCAGACCAAGGCGAAAGATCACCATTAAAAAGGGGCTATGAAAAGGTAACCCCTTTCTCCATTTGCTTTTACTCTGATGGTAGAATGCTTGGAAAGATTATTTACTAAGGCAAGGCATGTGGCTCTCATAAAGGGATTCAAGATTGGAAACGAGTGAATGCATGTTTGTCACCTTTAGTTTGGGTATGATACTATTTGGGGAGGAAGGTAGTGTTCATAATGTGATTCAGTTTTTGCAGTGCCTTAGCATGATATTTTGGGCCTTTGAAATTATGAATGTTGCAAAAGGTCAGATGGCAGGCATCAAATTGAAAGAGGAACTGGTTCTCAGATTGGCAAACAAGGTTGGGGTTCCCAACCTTGAAGCTAATCCTAGGGTTTGAGTCTACCTCTAGGAGGTATTCTTAATTCTATTCATTTTTGGGACCCATTTTTGTCTAAGATTACTAAATGATTTGATGGGTGAAGAAGCGCTTGCTTGTCAAAAAGGAGGAGAGTGACCCTCATTTATGCATTGTTGTCAGCATTGCTCATTTTATTACTTGTCCATTTTCAGGATTGTGATTGGGGTGGCCAAGGAGATTAAGAGAAGGTCTAGGAATTTCATTTGGAAAAAGAAAACAGGTCAAAATTTAGTTTCTTTCATAAAATCGCATGAGGTTAAGAATACCAGGGGAGAAAAGGGGTCCCAGAATTAACAATATTTGTTTGAGGAACATGGTACTAGATGGGAAATGGTCATGGCGCTTCTATGTGGAATTGGATTCTGTGTCATTTAAGGTGATCTACAGTAGGCAAGGGTGTGGTCTGTTGTTTGATGATGAGAGCTGGTTGGTGTGCATAAGGTGACATTCTGCTGCCCTTGGAAACTCATTTCATCATCAATGCCTCTGTTTCAGGAGAACAATTCCAATAGGGTTGGTAACGGTTGAACATTCTGCTTCTGTGAAAACATTTGGTTGAGGTGATCTGCAGTACTTCAATTTCCTCATAATGTCTTCTCATTTAGTCTCATACAGATCTGAAACGTTCCAGAATCCATGGGGACTCTCCCTATACCTCATGCAGCTCTTATTGCCCACATTCCTAACCTTGGATATCCAACTCACCTTATACACAAGAACTTTCAAGCCAAGGTTGAGTTCCCAGCAAATCAAGTGCACGCACAGATTCATAAGTATGTAGCTCTTGGTTCTTATTCTCATCATTGCCTAAGAGACTTGTAATTTCATTAGCCATTCGGTGAAAGTTATATAACCTGACCCACAATAGACTGAATATTCCAACCAAAGGAAAGCACATAATTGAACTTCATGGATTCGTTTATCCAAGAAAAATAACCCTTACATATTAATTGCAACAAAAATAAACTCTGCACTGCATTCACTATTTTTTTAAATAAAAATTACTGTTTCCCCATGCTTTAAAACATCATTGTCCTCATTGATACTGACCAAAAAGTAAAACAAGGAAAGAGAAATCCAACTAAAATAGAGACACAAGGAACAAAATGCTCCCCTCAATACCGCAATCAATCCTCATCCTCTTCATCCTCCCCATGTCCTCAAATGTGTTAAAATGGTGTGCAATAAATGAAGGAGCTTAAACATGTGATGCTAGAGACAGATTTGACAATATCAAACACTACACTACAAAGGCTTAACCTCAGTGTATCTCAAGAAGCAAAAGCTCAGTTTAAGTACAAGATGATCTAGCAAAACACGGTTGCTTTCTCTTTGGCCCCAAAGAAAAATCTAGTAAATTAGCAATAAATATGTACTCCTTGGGGGTAACTATCTTATCTGCATCCTCCTCCTAATGCACTTGTTATTAAAAAGGGCAAGGAAGACTAACACGTTTTTTTATCAATTACATCATGAATAGAAGTAGCTATTGATGAAAGTATCGGTTAAGAATGCATACAATAACTGTCAGGATCCCGTCTACGATTTCCATGGGCCGCTCAACCATAATATGTTTCATAGGATTAAATGAGATCATGGTAGGTGTTTTTATTTTTGGATATTATTGTCGTTGCACTAGGAATTTTCATTGAGAACTCAACCAATACTTACATGTTTGATGAAATGTTTATTTGAATTATTTCATGTTTTGGGGAGCTTCGTAGGAGGAGATTTCCTCACATTGATAACGTAATGGGTTGAGTACTTGAAATATTTTATAAAAGCTTGGTATTGTTCCTAGGGGTGTGATATTAAATATATGGATGAGATATGAGAGTTGAAGTGAAGAGTCATTCTTCACAAGTGCGTAAATTTTTTTTTTTTTTTTCGTTAATGCTCTTCTTCATTATCTTCATTAGAGGTTTGTTCTAGGGTAAATTTGTGTCTTGTGATCCTGCCTCTATCAACGTCCATTATAATTTGAGTAATAACACTTCCCCGCAGCCACTAGCACTACTTTGAGGGGTTTGATAAGGAAGTTGTCTTATGACTGCTATGTGAAGACGGAGCATCATGGCAGGGCAAGAACGGCCGCCCAATTACTTTTTGTGACAGGAAATAAAGCTGATCAGTAAATTTTGGCTACATTTCATTCATGCTTGTCTACTACCCACATCCAACATGTCTCATGTCCTGTTGAATCGGGTATTATTATTATATGCAATCTTAAACTAGTATTTCCATCAACATGGGTAATATTAAAGCTACTTCTATTCGGGATGCAATTGTCACTGATTCACGAAGAACACACCATCATCATGATCAACACCCTCAAATCTAAGGTTTCATGTTGTAGTTTTGGGAGGAGATCGACGTTCTTTCTATGATTAACACCATCTCCACAACAGTAGCACAAATGATGAGCACATTGATGAAGTTGTTCTTACTAAGAGATGTTCACAAAAGAAGTGCAAATCATTTACAGAGAACAATTGAAAGCAAATTGTACTCAGGCTAGATCTTGCTTTATCTAGCAATCCAAGGCCAAAAAAAAATAATAATAATAAAGCAAGAAAGATGCATCCACTGTTATGTGTTAGAACAATGGGTAAGATCAATGGAGGAGCTGCGAGTACGTGACATGTGTGATATGATGCAGGGGGTTGCAATATGTGCATTATCATAGGAGGGCGGCAGTGATATTTTGCCCAAAATTATATTTTTAATTCAGAGAAAGAGAGAGAAAGAGAGAGAAAGAGAGAGAGAGAGAGAGAGAGAGAGATTCAATATTTCATTAAAAAAAGGTTCTCCTTCAACCATGAGAACAAGGTTGGTTTTGGTAAGGGAGTAATGGTAGGTTACAACTATAGTAGTTAATTGGGAGTACTAAAATTAGTTTGTAACATAGGTACAAATAGTGTAGAGGGTCAGTATCAGGGGAAGCTTGTCATTTGTATGAGTTTATTTTGCAGATTCGAGCCCTCTTAAATCAGCTACTTATTTTGGTAACTAATATATTGAGATTGTAATAAAATTGTGATTTACAATTTGGATTCCTATTAGTTTATCGCAGAAAAAAAAATTTAAATTGTAAAAGCACTCATACTGTTCACTAGGGGTGAGCAGGTCACCTGCCAACCTGACTAAATTGAAGCAAAAACTAGGGCGCCTTGTGCGCAATGAGTTGGGTTGATTAAGTTTAAAAATAAGGGACCAGATAAACTTAGTTTAGTTTCAGGTTTGATACAAAATTGTTCAGTCTTAATTTGACCCTACCAATCAATCTATTAAAACAAAAAGAAACCCTAACTCACATTTTCTTAAATTACAACCCACAACCCAATATTAATATCTTTCTTTGGTCTTCTCCCTTATCCTTACATCTCCTTGTTTTTTCTCCACTTTTTTCTCATTAATTAGTCTTAATTTGACCCAACCCGACAATCTATTAAAACAAAAAGTAAACCTAATTTACATTCTCTAAAATTGCGACCCACAATCCAATCTTTATATCTTTCTCTAGTCTTCTTCCTTGTCCTTCTATCTCTTTGGTGTTTTCTCCATTTCTTCCTCTTTCGATTCTTCTTCTTCTCAGCTTCATCAGTTTTTTGGTTGAAGCTCCATTTCCAACTTTGGTGCATTGGCACTAGCAATCAAAACCAATCCTTTGCTTCAACTCTCCTTCTTTTTCTTCAACTTCGATGGTATTGTGGCTGAAGCTCCATCTTTGACACCGGCGGACTGAAGCTAGAGATCAAAACCAATCCTTTGGTTAAGCTCCTCGTTCTTTTCTTCTTTTTCAACTCTGGCACACTAGCGCTAACAATCAAAACTCTTTTTTCTCTACTACATATCAATTGAGAGATGGTGAGATTGTGAGGGGCTTTTTTTTTTATTTGTCAAATTGAGATTTGGCTAGTAACATGAGAAATTGGGGTACTACAATTTTGTTGGGCTAAGTTTTGGGGAAAAAAACCTTGAAACCCAATTTACTCTGTCCCATCAATGGTTTAACTGCCCATTTTGAGGGAGGACGCATGGCATCAGGTTAGTACCAACCAACATTGCCAGGTGAGATGGGTTTGGGGTCAAATCTGAACCATGATCACCCCTATTGTTCACTACATTGAATGCTGAATTTCTTATGTGAAAATATGTTGAGTTGAAGACAGCAAGTCCTAGCTTCAATCCATATCGTTTAAAAAGAGATAAATCTAACAAAGTTTAATATATCTTTCTTCTACTTCTTCACAATGATTCACAAATTCTTATGAAACGTTCAATAATCCCAAAAACTAAAAAGAAGCCTCCTATTGCCCACCTAGAGAATTGAAGCCTAGGAAAGTTTACCTCTACGTGGTAGTCATGCCCAAACAATATTTTTTATCCATACATACGAAAGGGGATCATGTGGTTCTATTTAGCTGGCATAAGTTACATCAGGTGTAAAGAATTAGACAAATCTGCCTCAAATGGAAAAAGGAATAAATTCACAAAAAATCAACTGTGACAAACTACTCAACCATGTGGCAATCATGCAGAGTGATTGTGCTTTTTTTTTTCCAACAATTATGCAGAGTTAGCATGCACCAAAAAAGCACTTTGACCCAAAAGTCACTGCCACTGATGTAGTATATGCATCACCATATTTTTTTAAAAAAAAGTCATCTGGGCAACAGATTCATGACCTTACCACCGTATAATCCATTATGAAACATTTCTTGCATAAGAAAAGGGCATACTAAAATTCAAAAGATGAGAAAAGTCATAGTACAAAACCTCCAAGGCATCAATTTCCTCCAATGAGGGTTTCCTTTGTGGTGCATCATCTTCAATCTCAATATCAGTAGCAAAATGATTGAGCGCATGACTTGACGATGGACCAAATGATTCCAAGCCAAGAATTAGACGAAGTGCCTTGACCATTTGTGCCATGGTATTTGACTGCAGTTTGGAAAGTAAAAGTAAACTATCTAGAAATTAGAACGTCTATCTCTGAAAATTAATAAGACGGAAGCATAATACCTTAATCACAAATACTGGCAACTGATGGAACTTAGCTACACTGCGAATCCAGGGGTTCTGCTTCAGCTCCGAACTTGATGCCAGAATTGCATCAGCCACTCCAATGTCTTTAGTGACATCTATATTATCCTCTAGACCCATTACTTGTGCCACTTGCAACAGATCAGCTTCCAGTATCTACAATAAGTCATTCAATGGTAACTTTTCTCAGTTTTGTTTCTTCACATAAAACTCTGGTAGAAACCAAGATATTATATTTCTACCTTTATAATTATGTTGTTTACAGCATAACACCAGAACAAATAAGAAAACACCGAAACTCTAATAAACAAAATGTTAGTCATTAAGAGATCATCTTGTGCATGTCATATTAAACCATAAACAAGGAAATGGGGGAAAAAGGATAACTTTAGAAATACAGAAACTAACCTTGTAAGTATACACACAAACTGGTGAATTTCTCTTACTAATAGATCTACTACTACCCCAATCCTTCCTGCTCCTGACTGGATATTTATCAGTTCCTTCATCAGGCTCTCTTTCAACAATATTCTCTTCATCACTAATGACCTTAGACTCTTGTACTGAATGCTTTTGAGGTGAGAGGGCACTCGTGAAAGAATCATTAGCTTTCGCTTCTATATGGCGGACTTCAAACAGAGGAGACTTTCCTATTTGCACAAAGTGTAGTCAAGACTAGATGGCCAATCTCACATGCTAAATCCTTCAAGCAGAAAAAATAAATGAACTGACCCATAATCAGAGAGGTTTATATACCTGCCAGAATAGCATCCACTGTTGCATCTAATCTGTGATGAACACGGCATTCAGTCTTCGATATCATCTCCACAGCACAACTAAATGTTGGAGGTCCTTTCCTCTCAAGAATTGTCTTTTGTACCTTCCTTTTCCTTGCTTCCTCATCTCCAAGTGTGACACTCTGTTGGAAGACATCTTCAACATAAGTTCAAGTTTATAATAATATAACAACGAAGGGAGAATATATATATATATATATGTATGTATGTATATCAACTAGTCCATAAACAAAGAAAGATAATTTATGGTTCCATAAAGTGAAAATTCCCATTGAATAAGCACGAGGCAACTCTAGCCACAGATACCAACATATGGCATCTCATAAAAGTAAAAGACACATAATATGAATTTTGGCAACATTCTAGACTTCATAACGACTTACCATTTATTACATCAATGAATAGTAACTCTTAACAGCTCTTAAACTAGGTCAAATACTTATAACTTCAATGGGCACGACTAAGTAATAAGTGCATTGGAAATCCATATAATATACATAATGATTCATCTGATTCCTTTTTTTTAATTTGATTTCACTAATGCATCACTAGAATGAAAATAACTGTTAGTTCAATCTAGCTAATAAAATTTACAATAACTAACAATTAAAGTTTTCATAGGCATAGTTGAGGTCATTGAATTTGAGGGACCAGATGCTACATAAGCCTTTAAGGTCATTAAATCATCTCCAATCCAAAAATGGATTGCATTTCAATAAGGGGGTCATGTCACCAATGTCAAGGAGATGTGCATCTTACATGCATAAAATCAAACTTGATAAACAATTAACTCAAAAAGTGGTCTTTAAAGCGATCATAGATTGCTTACAGTTTCAGGAGATGTTAAAAATTTCCAGTATTTTTTTAATTGGCATTGTTATAGCTTTGGAGTTGACTTGTATTTTTAAGTATTTGTAAATCTTTTCCATATTCATGTTTTCTATATTCTTTTAAATAAATACTTATGTTAAAAATAAAAAAAATGACAATTGTAAGTTTTAAAACTTTAGAAAAATATATTCAAACTTTAGAAAAATAAATGAATTTATTTTTTTAAAATTGATATATTTGTTTTTTTCATTTAAAAAAAAACTTTTCTATAGAAAGTTTTAATTTTTGTTATTTTTATTATAAATTTTGTTTTTTTGGTACTAAAATTGTAATTGTTTGGTCCTAGAGGAAGAATTCCAAAAACATTTTCCATTCCTTTTTCAGTGATAAAATTATTACTCTTTTATTTTTAAGTTTTGGTGCTAAAAATATATCCTTTTTTGCTAAAATAAAAAATTTAATTGATGAGTCGGAAATAAGCAACAATCCAACAGACTGTCTAAAAGTAGGCAGGCATCTTGGCATCCTCTACCTTTTTTCCCGACATCAACTTGACATTCAATGTAAATAGTTGCATTGAAGAAGGGTTTTCTTTATACATAATGTTCATTTATCCAACGTGACAGTTTTTTTTTCCATAAATCTGCATTTGCATTGGATATGCTCCTGGTATGTGTTTGAAAAATAGATGATTTAGGACATAGGATAACATTTAGGAAATGAATTTTAAGTTTCCATTTATTATAAGACAATTTTTAGGAAAGTTTCTATTTTGTGTGCATGTGTGTGTGGGTAATAGAAGTGCACCCTCCTTGAAGAATTTAAAGAAGCTCAAGGAAAAGGTTGTAAATTGAACACATGACTTCCATTATAATGGTCCCCTTCTTCCAGCCACCCACCTATACCCTAATTGGTTTACAAAGTTTCTATATTGTTGTTGATAGCTTAGAAAAGCTCATTTTCAAGTGTTTTAGGATGTTTTCAAGTTGCTTACATAAAATTATCTAGATAAGGAACTCTAACTACGAAGGATTCAATATATTAACTATCGTTCAATTTGAGATTAAGATTTAATTTCTTAGTTTTTGTTTTTCTTTCTTTTTTCTCTTAAATCAATTGACTCACATATACTACCAGTACAACACTCAAGCTACAAACCAGTATCAACTATTTCAATTATACATTATAAAGTACTTAATAAGCCCACATGACAAGTCAAAATTTTCAAATATTAATAATTACTAAAAAGAAAAATCAATTATAAACTTAAAATAACAGACAATCAACTGCACAACTCAATAAAGCCTGTCCCATCTATAGAGGATCAACCACATGAATTTGCTTCCTCCACACTTTCAAACAGCTGATAATCATATTACAACGAGTTTTAACTTTTCTAATTATTCCCTATTCATGTTCGGCTATATCTTCTAATGCCCCCATCATTAATATTAATTCTATAATCAGTTGTTCTTCCTAACTAGCATATCAAACAAACGTCCTAATAATAATATAGACATATACATATGCGTATACATATACATACATACATACATATATATATATATATATATATATATATATATATATATATATATATATATATATATATATATATATATATATATATATACACATATATATATATGCATATAGATATATCTTGGTCATTTTATCACCAATTGTAGCAACATCATACATTTTTCAGATATGCTATTTCAAATCTTACCTTATGGCTAGTTTATTCATGATTTACTTCTTTACTTCCTAAAATCATATTCCATGAAACAAGTAATGCATAATGATGTCTTATGTCAATAAAACAATACTGAAAAAAACTTTCCTCTATTTAACCCACAATGCTTCAACTCTATGCTTTACATCATCTCCTATTTCTTCCTCCCAATGAATAATTAATTCGGAAAGATTTTCCACTTATGAGATGTAACACTTATTTCTTCTAACAGAATAGTCTTCAACACCAAAGAAGTTTTAGGTTTGTCCAAACCCTATAATGAAAAAAAATATTATGGAAAAAAAAATTAGTCTAAGCCTCACTAAAGCATGTCTATATTTTTAAAAACAATGCAAATAATATGGATTTAAAAAAAAAAATTACTTTTATGTCAGTAATTATATTTGGTTAAATATTAATAAAAATATATAAAAGGGAAGAATGAATGCTTCCTTGCACCTCTATGCCACCAACAAGGATTTGAAGGGAAGGGTTCTTAATTATGTTTTCAATTGTCATTCCATGTGCAGTTCCCACAAGCTGGACACCTCTTTGAGCAATAGTACTAGCAGCTAATGCTTCAAGCTCAGTTCCGATTTCATCAATTATAATGGTTTCAGGCATGTGGTTTTCAACTGCTTCAATCATAACCTGAAACAAATAATTAATGGATAAAATAGCTGAAGATTTATAAACAGTCCAATGATCCAAAAAAATAAATAAATAAGTAGTGGTGTATAAAGCTCACATTATGCTGCATATTAACATTTGGCACTTGCATTCTCCTAGCACGGCCTATTCCTGAATGAGGAATATCTCCATCCCCTCCAATTTCATTTGAGGTGTCTACAATTACAACTCGTTTCATGTGTTCATCTGCCAACATTCTAGCTATCTCTCTGCAGAAAAAGAACATCATCGAATTCTATAATGCTTTATGATCTTGGGTGTTAAAAAATAATAATAAGATTTTAAAAAATAAAAACTTTCTAGTGTCATTTCAGTTCATGAATTGAACTTAAATTTTTTTTTTCTTTTAAAAAAAGCCCCATGTAGAAGCTAAGAAAGGCGGTCCAAAACAGAAATCCTACTGAAAGTCAAGTAGTTACTGAAAATTCTTTTAAAATCATGCATGGTGGTTTCAAGAGTCAGTCAACCCATTTTGATTTGTTGAGAATAATGAACCTATGTCCAAGTGGCTCAACTGAATTCCCAAGAACTCAGTTAAATCAGGTATGAACAACGAAGTTAACAATGTCGACATCTAAACTCTAAACAAGAGTTAACACTGTAAGTTTCACTTCTCTGTTTATTTATCAATGGTTTTGTAAAGTTAATACGGAATCAATTCAGATAACCTAGTCTCTAATAAAAAAAGCTGCCGTCAAATGAACTCAAAAAATTAAATAAAAAATAGATGGACAGGTACATGTTTGCCCCAACCAACAATGAAAGCAGCTAAGTGGAAAATCGGAAGTGCATAAAGAAAATAAAAACAATTCAAGTGCAATGTCAAATAATAAAATCAATTTCCGCAAGCCAAGGTGCATTTAACCATAGGAAACGCATTAAATTTCTTTCCATTTTGAAATATTATTTAGAAGCATTGCATGCAAAAATTAGAGTTCGCAGACAACACAAACTAAAAGTTGTTAGTGATGTAAGAATGCATACTTGCTATAAAAATGAACCATTTAAAGAAGTCAAATACCTTATTAAGGTTGTTTTGCCAACCCCAGGAGGTCCTATAACTAAAACGGAACCACCTCCTTCAATCAAATCTCGAATCATCTCTGCACTTCCTGATACAGCCCGCCCAAACCGGCATGTGAGTCCAATAATTTGCAGTTTACGGTTCCGTATAGCACTTATACGATGCAAAGAATGATCAATACCAGAACGGTTGTCTTCAGAAAATTCACCCACCTACCCAAAACCAAATAACTATCAACCAAAAAAAAAGTTAAAAGGAGTCCCGCTACTTTGATTGCTTTCGTTCTTTAAATAATATGAAGGGCAATAAAATAAAGGGCACTCTAAAATAACCAAGATCGCACACTTACTACATGATTAGAGAAAATTCAACAAGCATGAAACTAAATAAAACATTCCCATTACAATATAATATAATACGCATGCCCCACACCTAATATTTATTTAATTTTTCGCTTGCATGGCATCACACCAATTACCTCCCTGATTAAGTAGCTTTGATTTATAAAAACTCATTTTCTGCATACCATCCAATTCAAACAATTTAAAACGTTCTCTTTCAATTATTAATCTTATCTTCAACACATACAAACCAATTACCTCACTAACTGATGGAACCGCTTCATAAAAGCCACAAAAAAAAAAAAAGGTAACTACCTTGCGGCAAACACTTCAAAATCACAACAAAACTATAAATTTTTACCAATTCCAACACGAAACACAAGAATAATAAGGATTCGAACCCAATACTCCAACACCAGACGTACTTACCTTGGAAATTGCGTGGCGAAGATCCTCAAGCTTCACAGGCTGTTCAGATACAAACCAATCCCCAGATGGAAACCGCGCAATAGGTTTCCTCCCCAAATCCATAACTACCTCAATCAATTCCCCAATCTCCCGATGCCTTGCCAGCTCCTTGCGCATCCTCGAAGGAACCAATTCAAGAAACAACTCCAACTCCGACCCCGCATCCGACTTGGACGTCGACGGCAACAAAGACGACGACGATGGCGACATCATTGAAGAAGAAGAGGTCGATACGACTCCATTCCCAGCGGAGAACCGATCCGCCGGCCGGCGGATTTTCTCCGGAGATGAAGAAGAAGACGAGGAACTACGAGAAGCGGCGATTCCTCTTCGCGCGCGACTTGTTGGACGAAATGAGGAAGAGACAGAGGCGAGTAAGCTGGAGTTGCGGAAGTAAGTGATGGTGGAGATTGGGAGGATTTCGCTGGCAGTCAGCCATGAGCTCTGCAGATCCAAAAGCACCAACCGTGACCCCAATGTTCGCATCTTTCTTTGTTCCTTGTTGCTGTTGGCAATAACAACCTGCGACGAATAAGAAGAAGAAAGGAGGAGGAGGAGGGGAGATTCGCGAGGATCTCCTTCCGGAGGGTTGGGTAGAAATGGGCCCATGGACAGGAACGTGAGATAGAATTGTGGAACGTTGAATGAGGGGCTACCACGTGGGCGGGCGCCCCCAGAGTTCGTTACGTGTCGCTCAGGAGAAGCTCCTCATGGGATGTGTTCACTGTTCAAGGAATCTTATAGCTTTTTAATTGTTTTTTTTTTTTTCATTTTTCTTTTTAAGCACGATAATCAAAAATGTAGAAAATGCCAAAACCGTTACGTCGCCTGAGAGATTCGAACTCTCGCGGGGAAACCCCATGTACTTAGCAGGCACACGCCTTAACCACTCGGCCAAAGCGACTTGTTTGAAAGTTTTCAACTGATTTTTATATTAATAATATAGTGAGAGAAGTTAAAATACCAAACCTGGACAGGCTTGCGATTCCATCCAGGGGCATTTCAGATCGAGTTTGACATCTGAAGGTCGAGTCAGACCCGACCCGACCCAACTGTGTACCCTAGCTAGTTGCAGGTTATTATTAGTTTTTTTTTTGGAAATATGAACATGATTTATTTTTTGGAATATGAATTTTTTTTATTGGGTTATCATAAATTATATGTTAGTCTATTATTGCTGGTTGCATATTTTATTTTTAGTTTTAATATTATTATAAAATTTATCTATATTATGAAAATTTTAAGTTTTTAAGAATCTAACAAATAAGGTTACAATGTTTTAAATAATATTTTTTTTAACTTAATGTTTTAAATTTGAATAGTTTTTTATCTTTAAATTTATTGTAATGTTTTTTGTTAATATAAATCTACTTATATGTGATTTAAATCTAAATATAAAAAATGATTAATTTGAATATGTTAAATTTGAAAATATTAATAAAACTTGACTTTTATTATAAATGGGTTTATATATATCATTTAAATTTTTTTACAAAAAAATATTAGGCTTTTTGACAAAATTTGGCCTTTTAAAAAAATGCATGGCCCAACCCGACTCACCCGACCAACCTGACCCAACCCGACCTGACCATGGGTCTGGCAGGTTGGGCTCGTTGGTCGGGTCCGGTGGGAAAAAACAGCACCCGAACAGGTTGGGCCGGGTGACTTTTGGTGTTGTCACCCATTTCGACCCGACCCGCTTACAATCCTAGCAAGCAACGACGTCTTCCTTAATAAAATGGAATTCGCATCAATCTCTCTAACAGCAATTTGTTTTTTTTTTTTCAAGAAAGGAAAACGAAAACAAAGAAAGAAGAAGGTGATAATCTAATTATTAAAATTATAATTACTACAGGCTCTAAAAAACTTGTATGATACATCGATAACATTATTAGAAATAAGCAGTACATCTCATTCCTATCTCAAAGACACATTTTAGTTTCTCTCCAAAAAATTTGACTATTGCATCTCCAATATAATCATGGATTAAAAAAATATATGTGTCACATTATTAGAAATATGTACATCTCATTCCTATCTCAAAGACACATTTTGGTTTCTCTCCAAAAAATTTGACAATTGCATCTCCAATATAATCATGGATTAAAAAATATATGTGTCACATAAAATTAATAGATGTTAAACCAAAAACTATTTTTTTCAATATAACCTTTAATTTTTATTATAAAAATGATGTGGCAAAAAAAAAGCTGAGGTTATAAACATGACCTTTTATTTTCAGATGATGTAATAGACAGTCAACTAAGATATTACATTAACAATTTTATTTTTTTAATTTAAAATTTTTTTAAAAAAGGTAGAGACAAAATCCAATATCATAAAAAATCAGAATAACTGATGATTGCATTAGAAATTATTTTTTGGTTTCATTACTGTTTAAGTATCACATAAAATAGACATTTTGTCCATGCCGATTATATTACTTTTAGAATGTAGTAATTTGAGATGTAGTAAGTGTAACTGATAGGTTGTTGTTAAGGAAAGTCTCCACAAGATGAAACACCATAGCTTATTTGCAGGTGGGCGCTAAAAAGCTATTGAGTTTTACCCAAGAGTCTCATTTATTTCTGGTTTTTAAGTGTCACGAAAGCTTTCCTAGTTCTACATTTTCTCTCTTTATAATTACTACTTGTCTGGAAAAGATTTCAGTAGAGTTAGAATTAACAGGCACACACTTTATCACATCTTCCCATGATCAAATACTGAAATTTGATGACATTCGCGTGTAAAGTGACAAAATTATTAAAAGTAAGGCATATGTGTTAACAGCTCTCATTTGGTGATCAAAACTACCTTGAAATTATAACTAAAGATCTCCAATGAAATGGTAAGTTCATTAAATCATAAACAAAAAAAAAACCTAAAAACCCCAAAATTAAGTAAATATTCAGTTAAAGATAGACTTTTTTTTAATGTATTTATTATTATTATTCAGTATGAACAAGTTTAGGTGATAATATACTGAAGATTATCAGAATGGCCTTTTACTTTTTATTGGTGTGTTGGACAATTATTTTAACAAAATATCTATTAAAAACATGCATTTTGTTATGAAATAAAAGAAAACTATTAGAAGATCAAAAAGTAAGAAAACAAATTAAAAGTAATAGAAAAAGGAGGGGAGCTTTTCATTCTCTTAATAAAAAGTTGGATTTCAACTTTAGTATAAACTTTACAATGTAAGCACCATTTTATATAGATTTTACAAATATAGGGTTATATCAATCATAATTATAATATTTAAATAATTCATTAATTTAGACATAATAAAATTTAAGGGTTACAAAATCTTAAATATTAAGGGGTTACAAAATACTAAATTGTAAGGGTTACAAAGTACTAAATGATAGTGGTTACAAAGATATTCACGATAATTATTTATAACACTCCCTCTTTGAATGTCTTTTATATAAGAATATGTTTCATTACTAGATAAAATCCAGTAGGACAAAAATCTAGAAGAAAAAAGAGTACATATTTTTTTTGAAATCTTATACTATTGTTAGAACTGTCTCGTTAAAAACCTTATAAGGAAAACCCAGTGGGACAAAACCTTAGCTAAGGGAAAAAAGTTACAGTGCACTAATCAATAACTCCTCTTTATTCTTCCCTTCATGATGAAATGTGTAGACTTTCTTTTGTTTTCATACTTGAAATATTTTGAATCAGTACATCCAAATCTTGTACTTAGTAAAATTTTTACGAACAAGTCTTCAAGATTTTCACTCGAACTTATTTGTTGAATATCAGTTCCATCATTCTTCTAAAGCTCATATGTAAAGAAGAATCTTAGCAAAGTATATTTGGTTCTGTCACTTTCAATAAATCCTTCTCGTAATCATGCAATACATGTTGCATTTTCTTCATATGATTTAATCAAACAAGCTTTAATAATCGACAGTATCCTTGAATATGTTAAATCATAGATCTTAGCTATACACATCATGACTTGTTTCACAGATTACCATTTGAAAATTTTGCTTTACGGATCCTTATGACATTGTAATATTAGCATAAGTGAAAATATATTACCTTTATGACCTTATTTTATGAGGATCTGATAAAAACTCAATATCTACATTCAAGCCAACTTTGATATTATTTTGCTTTTCTCAAAAATATAAAATCATATCATTTGAACTCGAATATAACATAATATGTGTTTAATGTTATTCTAATATCTTTGAGCTGGTGGAAGCTAGATCTTGTAAGTAACTTGGTATAGAAAACAATATCTAATCCTATGCAATTTGTTAAAAGCATAAGTATATCAGTAGTAATAAAATTTGGTACTTCAGGACAAGAGTTTTTTTCACTATGAAGATGATGTAGTTTTTATCAACTTCAAATGATCTAATTACCATTTAAAAAAATTAATGGATATGTTTTGTCCATCACTAAAAATTTATTTAAACTTTTAGTGATGGACAAGAACTCAACTTGAAAATTTCTCAATTTGCAGGCTGAGATAGAATTTTATTTTTCTAAGATCTTTCATATCAAATTTCCTAAAATTTGACATCTTTTCTATTTTTTCACTAGTTCTCACATAGTCATAACATTCAAATAGTAAATAATAAGAATATGCACAATAAATATGGATTAATAAATGGAATTATAATATGATCATGTAAATAATCATGTAATATATGTGATAATCTTAAATATTTTAAAACTTATATTTGATAAGAAAGAATTTTGTCTTATTAGGGTTTGCAAAGAATGATAACTACAAAATGGATTGTGGCTTATATAGCCATTACATACAAAAGAAACCTAAACTACCATATATAGAAAGAGAGAGATAACCTAATATAGTCTAATATCCCCCCTCAAACACAAGATGCTAGTGGAACAAGCAGCGAGAGTTTGCCAGCAAGAAAACGAAACCGCTGAGTAGAGTGGGACTTTGTAAAAAGATCTGCAAGCTGTAAGGAGGAGGGTACAAATGGCAAAGTAATGGTGCCATCCTGCAAGTGATGGCGAGTGAAATGACAATCAATCTCAATATGCTTAGTTCGTTCATGAAACACTGAATTGTGAGCAATCTGAATAGCACTTTGGTTATCACAATACATAAGTGTAGGGGAGGTGAGTGTAGTGCCCATATCAAGAAGCAAACGACGTAGCCAAACGATCTCAACAGTTGTAGAGGCCATAAGACGATATTCAGCTTCAGTAGAAGATCGAGAAACAACAGATTGTTTTTTACTCTTCCAAGAGATAAGAGAATCACCCAAGAAGATACAGAAGCCTATGACTGATTTGCGATCGACGGGATCACTAGCCCAATCTGCATCTGAATAGGCACGAAGCTCCAAGGAGGAAGAAGCAGGAAGTAACAAGCTTTGATATAGAGTACCACGGAGATATCGAAGAATACAAAGAACAACACCCCAATGAGTGGTGGTAGGAGCACCAACAAATTGACTTACAACATGAACAGCATATGTAATATCTGGGCGAGTGATAGTTAAATAAACTAAACTGCCAACAATAGTACGATATAGAGAGGCATCAGATAATGGAGTACCATCTGAGGAGGTATGACGAACATTCTGCTCAATGGGAGTATCAACAATCGTAGTATCTGACATACGAGCACGCGGAATAATATCAAAAGTATATTTAGATTGAGAAAGAAGATAACCTTTGGCGGAGTAATCAACCTCAATGCCTAAGAAGTAACGAAGAAACTCAAGATCTTTCATCTCAAAATGATGGGTCAATGCCAGTTTCAGTTCAGCAATGCCAACTAAATCATCATCAGTGATAATCATATCATCAACATACAAGAGCAAGAGGATCCGTCCTGCAGATGTAGAGCGCACAAATAATGCAGAATCGGATGCACTGGATGTAAAGTGAAAAGAGGCAATTACGGAAGAAAAATTTTCAAACCAAGCTCGTGGAGCTTGTTTGAGGCCATATAATGTTTTCTTGAGTTTACAGACATCCCCAGGATTATGAACAACGCCAGGAGGTGGTGTCATATAGACTTCTTCTTTAAGATCCCCATGTAAGAAAGCATTCTTCACATCCATCTGAGAAAGAGACCATTGACGAACAGAAGCAACAGCAAGAAGAGTGCGAACAGTAGTCATCTTAGCAACAAGAGCGAAGGTTTCCTCATAATCCATACCATATTGTTGAGAAAAACCCTTAGCAACAACCCTTGCTTTATAACGATCAATAAAGCCATTAGACTTGGTCTTAATTTTATAGACCCAACGAGAACCAACCGAATTTTTACCAGGAGGAAGAGGAACCAAATCCCAGGTTGCAGTCTTGTCCAATGCAGAGAATTCTTCAGTCATAGCTTGTTGCCATAAAGGATCAAGTGTTGCCTCCTTATAAGAAAGGGGTTCAGAGAGATGATGGATAGAGACCAAAAAGGATGTAAAATATTGTGAATAAAAATTATATGAGAAATCAGGCAACTGAGTAGACTTACGAAGACGTGAAGGGTAGCGGGAGACCAGAGGATCAACAATCTCAGCAGATGCTTGGGATGGCATAGGCAAAGAGGATGCACCAGGAGCAGCAAGGGGTGAAGAGTTGGAAACCTCAGGCAATGAGACATCTGCACTAGGAGAAGGCAATCCAATATGGTCATCAGAAAAATGATCTATGTGAATAAGATCAGAAGTGGAGACATTGTGAGATGGGGATAGCGAAAAAAAAGGAAGGTGTTCAAGATTGAAAACATGACGAGAGACATAAAGCTTTTGTGCAATAGGATCAAAACAACGATAACCTTTTTGTCCGTGACCATAGCCAAGAAAGACACAGAGGGCTGAACGAGAGGATAATTTGTTTCGTTCAACATGAGGACGCAGAACAAAGCAAACACATCCAAAGACTCGTAAGGAAGAATAGTCTGGAACAGGACCGTATAACTTCTCAAAGGGAGAGAGTCCAAAAGTTTGAGAAGTTGGGATGGTATTTATGAGGTGAACAGCAGTGAGGACTGCCTCACCCCAAAAGTCATTTGGGACATTGGCAGAAAGAAGAAGGGATCGAGCAGTTTCAACGATATGTCTATGTTTTCGTTCTCCTACACCATTTTGCTGAGGAATATCAGTGCAAGATGACTGATGTAAGGTCCCATCTGAGGCAAGTAAATTAGAAAATTCAGTAGAGGTGTATTCCCCACCTAAATCACATCAAAAAATCTAATGGTGGCAAAATGTTGCGTTTGAATTAGGGCTCGAAAGGCAACATAGACATTAAAGAAATTAGAACGACGTTTCATAAGATAAATCCAACAATAACGAGTATGATCATCAATAAAGGAGACATAGTAACGAGATCCCCCTTTTGTAGATACAGGGGCAGGTCCCCATACATC
>JAJIYU010006167.1:0-21065 GCA_030144865.1 Tinospora cordifolia | reverse complement strand
AACTTTTCGTTCTCTTGCTAATAAGTTTGATTTTAACCTTGGTACAATATTTGCAATATAAATACTCTTTTATATAGGTTATTAGTCATAATAATGTAATAAATATTATTTACAACACAAAAATGTAATGGTCCTTATAAAAATCAAGTAAATGTCTATAAGTTATATGAAAATTATAAAATATGAAATGACTATAAAAATTATTATAATTTAAGAATTACAAATATTAAATATAGATGTTGATTACTCAAATATATTTATAACAAGTACAAGTCTATTGAATCTTTTTTTTTTTTTTTTCATATTTTGTTTTGTGAAATTAACAAAGGCATTTCTCTCTAAAAAAACAAAAACTCTTGTTGGCAGTTGATCAAGTACGTGTATCGTATCATCCGCTCAATACGGTCCATCAAATCAACTTTCCGATCTCTATCGGAAAAAAGCACAACTAGAAGACGAAGTACGTTTCCTCCCCTTCGCTCTTTTATTTTGTTTTTCTGTACTGTGATCGTTTTCCTTTTCGTTTTCTCCGTCTCATAGCCTCTGCACTGATTAGGGCGCAGCACTGCGGCTGATCTCCACCGTCGCAGAGTAGCCACCGCCACAACCATCTAACGTACGCCGCTTGAGGTAACATCCTTAACCTACGCACCACCTCTATATCTCTCCTCATCTCCCTACATCTTCTTCCGCTTTTTATTTCTCAAGTTTCTCAATCTCGATCACTAACTAAAAATAAAACCCTAATCAAACTCGTAATCTTACACTATTTCTTCATCTGATTTATTTATATTTTATGTCTTCGATCTTCGGATTTCATCGATCGTAGGTGCAGGGGAGCAAGGCGGGTTAAATTTTTTAGGGTTTGGTATTTTTTAGGTTTTGATTTTGATCGCTGTGTCCCAGAGTTTGATGTTAAAAGGGTGTGTTGAACATTGGTTGTGTTGGAGAAGAGATTTTTAAGGTTAAGGTTTGATGCTGCTTTGGATTTTCGGCGGCGGCGGTGTGAGTGTGTGCGCGATTGATTGATGGCCAATCCCGGAGTCGGGGGGAAATTCGTGTCTGTGAACCTGAACAAGTCGTATGGTCAGCGTCCGAGTGTTTCCGGCAATGCCACTGCAGGAGGTGGTCGATTCCGGTCTAGCGATCATGCGGGCGGAGGTGGAGGTGGAGGAATGGTGGTACTTTCGCGATTTCGAAATTCAGTTGGCGGTTTTTCATCACAGAAAACTGGATTTAAGTTATCAGTTCCACCCCCCTTGAACTTGCCTTCATTGAGGAAGGAGCATGAGCGGCTTGATTCTTCCTCTGGTGTTGGTTCAGCTGGTGCAGGTGTTGTTGGGTCTGGTGGGAGGCCATCTTCTGCTGGCATTGGTTGGACAAAGCCAACTCCGCCGCCAGCACCGGTGCCTTCACCATCACTGGAAGCAGATGTTGGAAATGGGAATCAGTTGTCCGAGGCTGGGAGCCAAAGGGTTGATGGAGATGATGCTTCAGTGCATTCATTGTCCAATGGGGTTGTATCTAGGGTGAATACTGTTTATATGCCGCCTTCAGCTCGGTTGGGTTCGTCACGGGCAGCAGTGGCTGCTGCTTCTGTTTCTATTCCGCCTCGTGATTTCCCTGCAGTGGAGAAAGCTGTGGTTTTGAGAGGTGAAGATTTCCCTTCATTGCAAGCAACCTTGCCTGCTGCAGCTGGACCTACCCAGAAGCAGCAAAAGGACGTTGGGCATCAAAGGCAGAGTAGGAAAGTAAACAATGATGCTTCAGAGGAGCAGAGAGATGATTCTTATTTGAGGCCGTCTCTTAATTTTAATCTACAGAACTCAGTTTTGCGTACTTCTGCTGGCAGTTCTAGAGATGAAAAGGGGGGAATAAATCGTGGGCTAGGTGGTTCTGCTGCAACTAGGCAATTTCGGAAGCAAGATGAGTTTTTCCCAAGTCCATTGCCGTTAGTGCGTTTGAACCACACGTCTGATTGGGCTGATGATGAGCGTGATGTAGGGCATGCTGTCCCGGACCGGGAAAGGGATCATGGTTACTTCAGAAGTGAATCTCCTTGGGGTAGAGAGTATGATGGTCCAAGGGGTAGCTCTGCTTTGCCTCGAAATTCAATTCATGGTCTCTCTGATGGACGGAGTTTGCGTGATGAAGAAGCTGGGAGACCTTCATCAAGAGACATTGCCAGGTCAAACCTGTACAGCAGAGATGGAAGGGTCCCTAGTAGAGAAGGTCGTGACGGAAGTTCTTGGAAAGTTTCACCACTTGTAAAAGATGGGCAGAGTGCTTGGGATGCTGGATTTGACAGAACTGGTGTTAATGCACGGCCATTGAGTCGTAGTGAAGACACAAGCAGAGAGAGCAAGCATAATCAACTTTCTAATGGGGACACCGGTTGGGATAATTTTAAAAATGGATTCCATGGGTCTCAGGAATCAAGATTTGGGAGGAGAGATACAATTTATGGGCAGGGAAACAGACAAAATGGAAATTATACAGTTGAATCATTTAATGGTAGAGGAGCTGAGCAGAATAAGCTGGACCGCCATGTAAGTGAACACTCAAATCGATATAGAGGTGATTTCTTCCAGAACAGCTTGGCACTGAAGTCTTCATTTTCTTTTGGGGGTAAGGGAACTCCTGTCGTTGATCCGATACTTAATTTTGGTAGAGAAAGGCGTTCAAGTGGTGGAAAGCAATTTTTAGAGGATCCATTCCTAAAAGATTTTGGTAGTGGTACAAGTTTTGATGGAAGAGATCCTCTCTCTGGAAGTCTGGCAGGGGTCATCAAGAAGAAGAAAGATGTGCTGAAACAGTCTGATTTCCATGACCCTGTTAGAGAATCTTTTGAGGCTGAGCTTGACAGAGTTCAGAAGATTCAAGAGCAGGAGAGGCAACGGGCCATCGAAGAGCAGGCAAGGGTGATGGAGCTTGCTCGAAAAGAAGAAGAGGAGAGAGATAGATTAGCAAGGGAAGAAGAAGAGCGGCAGAGAAGACTTGAAGAAGAAGCAAGAGAGGCTGCATGGAGAGCTGAACAGGAGCGTATGGAGGCCATGCGGCTCGCTGAAGAGCAGAAAATGGCTAGAGAAGAGGAAAAAAGGAGGATTACTCTCGAGGAGGAAAGGAGGAAAGAGGCTGCCAGACAAAAGCTTTTGGAGTTGGAAGCAAGGATTGCAAGGAGGCAGGCTGAAGATGTGAAGGGTGATAAGTTTTCTGGAGCTGTGAGGGATGAAAAAATGTTAGGAGCAGTCAAAGAAAAAGAAATCCCCAGGTCTGCAGAAGTTGTAGATTGGGAAGATGGTGAAAGAATGGTGGAAAGAATAACTAGTTCAGCATCTTCTGATTCATCTGGTCTAAATAGATCCTTTGAGATTGGTTCTAGGCCTCAGTTCTATAGAAATGGAGATTATAGTTTTCCTGACAGAAAAATGGCAAACTCATGGAAGAGAGATGTGTTTGAGAATGGGAGTAGCTCAACTTACCACTTGCAGGATCAGGAGAATGGCTATCGTAGTCCTCGGAGAGACGCAATTGGTGCTGGGAGAGCATTCAATAACAGAAAAGAGTTCTATGGAGGCCTTGGCATCAATTCTTCTCGGTCATATCCTGAATCTCACATGTTAGATGATTTTCCTCATCCAAGGGGGCATCGTTGGAATCCAGCTGGAGATGCTGATCATTTCAGCAGAAATTCAGAATTTGATTCTGATTTTCATGATAATTTAGCTGAAAGGTTCAATGAAATGGGATGGGGAAGTGGTCGTTCTCGTTCCAGTCCTTATGCTCCTAACCCAGATAGGCTATACCAGAATACTGAGATGGATGGGTTTTCTTCCTTTGGGAGGTCAAGGTGTTTCATGAGACAGCCTCGTGTTCTTCCACCTCCTTCTCTGGCTTCCATACAGAAAGGTAACTTTAAAAGTGATTTGGAGCACCCACATTATTCTTATTTAGATGGTGGGATGAGTTATCACCAAGCACCAAGAAAAAGTGAGTTAAATCTGCAGACTGCATATGATGGTAGTTTTCAAGAGCATGAACAGTCTGGAACAATGGATGTTGAACTAGAGAATAATGCTCCTGGTGGTCAAAAAGGAGATAGTAATACTGCTCCTAGATGTGACTCACAGTCCTCACTTTCTGTTTCTAGTGCTCCTAGCTCACCTACTCATCTTTCACATGATGACATAGAAGATTCGAGCTATTCACCGGTGTTAGCACATGCTGCTGAAGGTCAAGAAATTCCTTTATCTGATAATAAGAATGTTGTGTCAGTAGCTGTGGCCAGTGACACCAATAAGGTTACGGCCTCAAGTTCAGTTTCACAAATTGAAGATGAAGAATGGACTCTTGAGGATAATCAAGAACTACCAGAGCAAGAAGAATATGATGAAGAGGAAAATGGCTACCGGGAAGAAGATGAACACCTTGAGGTGGATGATGAGCATATTGACTTGCCTCAGGAGTTGGAAGATTTTCATTTGGAAGAGAAAGATCCATCTAGCAAGATGGAGCAGCTGGTCTTAGGCTTCAATGAGGGTGTTGAAGTTGGAATAACAACTGCTGATGATTTTGATAAATTGTCTGGAAATGGAGAGAAGATGAATGGGCCACAACAGGCTTCAGTTAATGTTTTGGATGAAGCAGGATCTTTTGATAGTTTAGTTGACGTTGGACAAAACCTCCAATCAGAAAAGGTTTCATCTGAAAATGGTAGAGATGCTTCTAGAAAAGTTCAAGAAAATGAAACAGTGCATGGAGATTTGGTCATCCCTAATATGAATGCCACCCATAGCGCAGCAGCATCTACTGGTTATCTGCTTGACAATGTAGCACCTTCTTGCAGTTCCTGTCCATCATTATCACAGCTGCCGGGTAAACCTGTGAATATAGACCTGCCTTCTTCAACAGGACCACCCATCGTGCCCTCAGTTTCTGGTGGTTCAAATCAGGCTGACACACCAGTTAAGCTTCAATTTGGCCTTTTCTCTGGTCCTTCATTGATACCATCCCCAGTTCCTGCAATACAGATAGGATCCATACAGATGCCTCTGCATCTACACCCACAGGTAGGTCCATCTCTGGCTCAAATACACCCCCCTCAGCCTCCATTCTTCCAATTTGGTCAGGTCAGATATGCATCTCCCATTTCTCAGGGTATTTTGCCTCTGGCTCCTCAATCAATATCTTTTGTTCAGCCATCTGTTCCTGTTCATTATTCTTTGAATCAGAACCATGAAGTTTATGCACGCAACGAAGTTGGCCAAGAAATGCAAGGGCATATTGTTAAAGAGGATGCATCATCTATCCAGGGTGATAATCAACCTAGTCTTGCACGACGCAAGGATCAATCTGAGGATATGCATGAGGGGAATGTGATGCCGGCAACAAAAGGTGACGGCAATGAAATGTTGAGATCAGAGTGCCAAGACCAACAGCCACTTATTGGGGACAGTATGATCAGTTCTGGGTTGATTTCTGAAGTTGGGGGCAAAGGATTCCATTTGGACGAGAAGAACACCAGATCCACAGCTAATAATGATGAACCGCAGAGTCATCTGAAATCAGAACACTCTACATCTCGGTTCATCTCCAAGGCTCCAGGCTCATTTTCTAGTAGCAAAGGAAAACGATTCATTTATACCGTCAAGAAGTCTGGGTCAAGACAGTTGCCTTCTGTTTCTGAATTGTCCAATACAGATACCGGTGGATATCAGGGAAGGACTCGGCAAAAATTTCGACCTAATGAATTTAGAATTCGAGAGAATGTTGATAAAAAGCAAACAGAAAGCTTGCTTTCGACAAAATACACTGGGACAGATGAGAAGCCTAATTTTAATGCAAGGGTGTCTGGAAAACCTTTACGAAGGGTTAAGAAGGATTCACTTCCTGAAAGAATGCCCAAGAATATTGTTGAATCAGATAACTTGAAATCTGATCCAGGCAGTTCTGGCAATATCAATACTGAAAGAAAGATTGAGAAGCAGTTTGACAAAGAAGTGCCAATGAAGAAGCCCGCATCTGCAGCTAACATCTCACATGTTAGGGAGGTGAACGCCAAAAGGAACATTAGTTCTGAGGAGGATGTAGATGCACCTTTGCAAAGTGGCATTGTACGTGTCTTCAAACAATCTGGCATTGAAATCCCAAGTGATGAAGATGACTTCATTGAAGTGAGATCTAAGAGGCAAATGTCTAATGATCGCCGAGAACAGAGGGAGAAAGAAATTAAGGCTAAGTCTAGGATCATAAAGGTATTTATCTTTTGGTTGCATTTGGTACTTTTCTCATCTGTTTCCCTGCACAACCATTTGTTGCAATTAAATATTGTTCCTTTGTGAAGGCACCTCGAAAACGCTATTCTATCTCGCAAAATATTATGGACTCTACAAATTCAACTAAACTGTTAACAACATCGGGTGGAGAAGCAGTAAACAATTTTCACTCAAAGTCTGTTGGCAATGAAAGCAGGGCTTCCTTGACTGCTGAACTGTCTACTGGATTTAGTACTGGAGTGGTAACCCAACCCTTAGCTCCAATTGGCACCCCTTTTGTAATGACTGATTCCACAGACAAAAGATCCCAGGCCCCCAGGTTTGCTTGCTTGCTTAGCGCAGTAAATACTTTTCAGTGTTGTGACAATGGTTTGCTTTGCTGAAGGCTCGCTTTTATAATTCTTCTCCAGATCCCTGAAGACTGATTTTGTTCCTGTCATGAAGAATTGTGGAACCAACCATTTGCCAGTATTGCTTGAGAATGATAATGTGGATTTGGATAATGTATCTACATCTTTGAGTCCTTGGGGTAACATCCGAACTAATCAACAGGTATTCTCAACTTCTAAAAAATGCTTTAACTTTTGAAGATACACACCTTCACACAGTTTGTTCAAAGATGCTAGACATTTTTTTTTTTACTCGTGGGTAAAATGTATCGTAAGAGTGAAAGGTAGCACTATATGCATCTCAA
This sequence comes from Tinospora cordifolia, assembly GCA_030144865.1. Classification (NCBI taxonomy): domain Eukaryota; kingdom Viridiplantae; phylum Streptophyta; class Magnoliopsida; order Ranunculales; family Menispermaceae; genus Tinospora; species Tinospora cordifolia. The sequence goes on along the minus strand of JAJIYU010006167.1, from coordinate 14,096 downwards.
AATTAGTCAATCTTTTTGATGGTCTTGTCCTTTTGATTGTTGATCTGAGTCTTCATTATCTACCAGCTTCCAGAGGCTTGTTTATATGAGGCTTTTGAGTGGTTGAGGTGCTCTCTTCCATGTATTGCTATTTTATCCATTATTATGATTCAGCTTGGATTTATTTATTTATTTATTTATTTTGGAATGAAAAAAGGTTTGACATGAAGAATTAGTGTAAACTACATACAAAATTTGTTGAAGACCCAAAAACTTGTTAATACCTAATCTTCCCTCTCAGAGAGCTCGCATATGATTCCTTTAGGTATCATTGAACCCCCCAGCATTGTTTTTAACCATAATGACCAAAGTGTAGCATACATAGCAATTAAACCTGCTTCTTTGCTTGTGATAGATTTGCTTAATGAGATAAGTGTAGGCCTTAATTTATTTTGAGAAAGAAACAAGGTGAACATTTTATTGAAAAGAATGCTAATCAGAACCTGATGGTTACATCTTACAATGACCTGTTGAGAACACTGACTAGGAAACACTTTATAATGACTGTAAATTTTATGAAGACACCTAAACCCAAGAGCCAATTCTTTAGAGAAAACTGGCATTCCATTGTGAGGCGAACATCCAAGAGCTAGCAACCAATTTAATCGACTCCTGTAGTTGCTCTAATCCCTTAACTTGGTATTGAAATGTTTTTTATTGTTCATCTGCAACCAGGTTTTATATTTGATTTATGAGTTGCTTCTAGTTAATAATTGGCAGTATCTCTTTTCTTCTCCCTAATTTTTCATCCCCTTTCTATGATCTCCATCACCTCTGCCTGTTTCTCATCCTGTGAATGCTATATTGCGATTTTCTGGATGACTGATAATTGCATTACTTTTATGTTGTTTTCTTTTGGTGTCTTTGTGGACACACAATTCTTAGAAAATCATCCTAATTGTTTTTCCAGGTTATGGCGCTGACTCAGACTCAATTTGATGAGGCTATGAAGCCAGTACAGTTTGATGCACTGCCTGTTTCTATTGGTGATCACACTAGTGTGGTTATTGAGCCCAACAAATCATCTGCATCAATCATGTCACAGGAAAAATCTTTATCTTCCTCATCAAGTCCTCTCAACTCCCTGCTTGCTGGGGAAACAATTCAATTTGGTGAGTACTTGCTCTGTTGTCTTACTTGCATTGTAGTTTGGGGGCTGAATCCTCTTCTAGTTGTAACCATGAGGGAAGCATAAGCCTCACTTTTTCACATCAAATTTTATCTTTTGTAAACATATTGTCCAAAACATAAGTTTGATTGTAACTTTTGGTCAAATATAACCAACTCTTTTAATCTGTGTTTGATATCAATTTAAGTTCAGTTTTCTGTCCTTGAAATATAACATGAAAAAAAGTTGGGAAAAACTCGTCTAATTAGCATATCTCAAAAACATTTTTTGGAAATAAACTCAAAAAGGGCTCGTTTTAGGAAATTATACAAAAAACCATTTTCTAAAACTTGTTATTATGTAAATTCTGAAAATAATTTTTGAATATGATGTCAAACATTTTTTTTTTGAAAACTATAAATCAACTAAAAAATGAAATCATATTCCAAAGTTTTTAGTCTTAGTTTTAAATGGCATACCAAACATGGCCTTAGTTTGTAGGCTTTATTCTCTCTCATGTTGGATAATTAATTCATTTTCTGTTAAATCTGAACAAATTTGTCCGTTGGTGCTGTGCCTGAATCATTTGCTTGAGCCATTTGGGTGGTGTTTGAGTTTATCAACAATGTGCATATAGGGAGTTTTTAGATGTACCTGCCAAAAACATATGGACAATTTCTAAAAATGTAATTGCCAAAAATACTCTCTCAGTATTTTCAATGATGATGCACAAAGGCTCTACATATATTAGCCTGTACAACTTGCACCAAGTTCTATTTAAAATGTGGCTAAAAGATGGTGAGAAGTGGCATTGACTTGACCATTTTTCCTCTATATTTGTTAATTTTCATTTTTTTAAAAAAAGTTTACTGGTACTGCAATAGTTAAAGACCTGAAATTTGTAAAGTTTTATTTTCTGATATGTCCTTATTTGATTTTGTAATGTTTGTGACAATTATATAATTATTTTATTTTATTTATACGTAAACTGGACAATTATTAAACATTGGAACCATTCTCATGCGCCATTCACACTTAATAAAAGAGTTTCTAGTTTTTCCTATTTAGGCATTTCATAGTTTATAGTTGTTTGATTGATTTTCTGAAGTTTTTATAGTTGTTGGGCATTGTTCTTTAAATTTGAGGCTTGCAACTGTGCTCCATTAAAGTGAATGGCTATCTCAGTGCGCGTACTGCCGTTTTACTTGGTCATTTCAACTTTTAAAACCTTATTCTTAGCATGCGATTTAGATCTCTCTGAAGAACTATTCTTATTTCTGACCAAATGAATTGCTGTCCAGGTGCTGTGACATCACCACCAATTCTCCCTCCAAGCAGCCATACTGTTTCAAAAGGGCTTGGACCTCCTGGTTCATCTAGGTCAGATGTTTCTGTTGACCATAAGTTGTCGGCCATTGATAGTGAGTGCCCACTGTTTTTTGAAAAAGAGAAGCTCACCAATGAAGCCTGTACTCATCTTGAAGATCCCGAGGCTGAAGCTGAGGCTGAAGCAGCCGCATCAGCAGTTGCTGTTGCTGCAATTAGTAGTGATGAGATAGTTGGGAATGGACTTGGTACATCTGTCTCTGGTTCAGATGCAAAGAACTTTAGCACTGGAGAAAATGAGGGGTTGGATTCGGGTAAGAAGCAGCACTTGAAGTTTGTGCATGGCCATCTTTGTTTGTTTGTTTGTTTTCTTTCTTTCCTTCTTCCTTTTTTCTCCTTTGTATTTAGATAAATCTCTCTTTTTCAGTAAAAAAAAAAAGTTGAAAAATTATCAAATATCTGGCAGGTGGAATTGGTAGCCATCAATCGACTAGCCAATTAAGGGCAGAAGTGCCGCTTAGTGTAGCTCTTCCGGCTGATCTTTCTGTGGAGACACCATCACTATCCTTATGGCCACCGTTGCCTAGTCCACAGAATTCATCTGGTCAAATTGTTTCACATTTCCCTGCAGCCCCACCATCGCATTTTCCTTGCTATGATATGAATCCTATGTTGGGGGGACCCATATTTGCATTTGGTCAACATGACGAATCTGCTGGAACCCAATCCCAGTCACAGGAGGGTAGGTCCTCCAGTTCAGGGCAACTTGGGGCCTGGCAACAATGCCATTCAGGTATGGACTCCTTCTATGGTCCATCAGCAGGATTCACTGGTCCATTTATTAGTCCTTCTGGAGGAATTCCAGGCGTCCAGGGCCCTCCACACATGGTTGTATACAACCATTTTGCTCCAGTTGCACAGTTTGGGCAGGTTGGCTTGAGTTTTATGGGTGCAACATATATTCCTTCTGGGAAGCAGCCTGACTGGAAGCACAACCCGGCCTCTTCGGGAACAGGTATTAATGAGGGAGATATCAACAATCTGAATATTGCCTCTGCTCAGCGCAACCCCCATAGCATGCCTCCTCCTGTTCAACATTTGGCCCCAGGGTCGCCACTCTTGCCTTTGGCTTCTCCGTTAACCATGTTTGACATGTCCCCTTTCCAGGTATTTTCTTCTAATTTGAAAATTTCTAGGTTTTAGTGCAAGTGTGTTTTTAATTATCATTTTGACTGTTTAGAGTAGTTCTGTTTTGATTCTGCATCTAAGCTTGAACGTTTATACTTAAATATAACCTAAAAGGTGTATTGCCAGTTCTTCAGTTTGGTGATGTCGCTTGAAATTTATACTGAAATCACACACTTCCTTTTTCTTCAGTCATCTACTGATATACCCGTTCAAGCTCGTTGGTCCCATGTTCCAGCATCACCTCTTCATTCAGTCCCACTATCACTACCATTGTCGCAACAAGGAGACAGTGGGCTGTCATTACAGTTCAGTCATGGACCCCCTGTAGATCAGCCATCAGGCACTATGTTCCGGGAGCCACGTTCTTCAGCAACTCAAGATGGGGTCAGGAATCTCTCTGTGACAACTGATGCCACTGCTACTCAGTTCCGTGATGAACTTGGATTGGTAGACTCATCAAGCACCAACACATCCCGGGTATTATCCAACAAATCTTTATTGTACAGCTCGACTGTTGGGAGCAGCAGGTCACAGAGTACTGCCACAAAGAGCATGTCTAAAAGCATTGGCCCGAACACTGGAGAGAGTGGACTAAGTGGCGACGGCAATAGTAGCTCCAGTGGCAGTCAGGTTATGAGTTCTGCTCTTCAGAGCCAGTCCCAGCAGCAGAGTTCATCAACCCAGCAGCAGCACATTCATTTCTCTGGGCATTCAGATCACAGAGGTGTTGGAAGTCATCATGTTAAGGTGGGCTCAGGAGGTGAGTGGTCCCACCGCAGAATGGGGGGCTTTCATGGGAGGAACAACCAATCTTCTGGAACAGAAAAGAAAGTTGCACCTTCTAAGATGAAACAAGTTTATGTGGCCAAGGCAACCAGAAGTCAACCTTAAAACAGCAAGGTGGGTGCCGTGGTGGTGATTTCTAAGTTTGGGGTGCCCGATAGATGTGGGGTTTGTCATGGAGGGATTACTGGCGAATTGTTTTAAGATGAGAAAGGTGATTGGTTTGGCTGTGTCAGGTGTGGTGGTGACAATGGAAGTTGGAGTACTTGTTTGTTTTTTCCCATGTCTCTGTTGGATAAGACTAGCAGTGGATTCGGATATTCCTGAGTGTTTTGAGGTGTGAAAGAGGACTATTTTTTTTTTTTTTTTTTTTCTCTTTGGGGAAAGCAAGTGGGGTGTGGGGTTTAAAGTATTCCTGGACGTTGTGCTTTCTGACTGTTGTATAAGAGAGTCGAACTTCATCACTTTGTTGGGTTGCTGGATTCGAAGCAACGATGATGCGTTGGAAAGGGAGAAGAAATCAATTAGCTGTTATTTTTCTGTATTAATTATTGGCAATAATGTTCGTTTGCTGCTATTTTAATTTTATTTTTGCGGCATTACTAGTAATAATACGAACTCTTCGGGTTCTGTCTCTTGTAAGAGTAGAAATATGCCTGTTGTACCGCTCGGGACGCATCATAAGAAAAAACTGCAAATTGCGGTTTTTGATCTGGAGGAAGATATGGATTTCGAGGTTATTCCAGGTGCTAAAAAAAAAAAAAATTGAAATAAGTTTTATCGATTTCAATAACGAAAGTAATGGTATGTACCAAAGAAAGAGCGAGTAAGGATGTGAAATGCAAACTGTAACCAACGATCTCACTCATTTAACTGTGCATCAATAAATTGCAAAGACTAGCTAAGCCATTCGGTTGCTGTAAAATGAAACCTGGCTTTACATGACGTCCAGGAATTCTGTTCCTTTTTTCTTCATCCAATCATTTAAGAAAATGTGATTCAACAGAATGACAGTTAGCAAAACTGACGCCATCTATTGAAAAACTAGCTGGCAACATGGACCAGATGAAGACAATGAATTATACAGAAGAATCTAATGTACATAGCACGAGATCAAATAGAAAACCCTGTAACAAAATTTTTAAACTCCTGAGATCCACACCACCGATGCATTAGAAAATGAATTCAATTTCATGAAATGTGTCCTCTTTTTAACTGTCCTCATCTTCTGAATCTGCACTTAGCAACATGAGGTGTTAATGGTTAAGATTTCCAACCATAGATAGATGTGTGAAAAAAAAAATATATATATTATTTTTTTTTGGAGGTTAAATCGAATAATCAAAAAATAATTTAAATAAATAAATAAATAAATGTAGTAGACTTACCAGATCGGATGTCTTCTCCCACTGTTCCTCTATTTTGCAGCTGTCTCATGATCATTGAGAATATGAGTACCCACCAGTAAATGTGGAAGCAAAGCAGTGTCAATAGCATTGTGTTGAAAACATAGTAAATGAATCTGTGATATGGCGAAGATACGTCCAAGACCTTTATTGTATAATAGCTGAAAATTTCAATCTTTAAAACCATAAGAAAAATGAGCAGAGTTTTTAAATGTGCTGAGGTCTGTACATAGTAGAATTGACCAACCTGGAACTCCTGATCACCCAAAATGGGAAGATTATTAAGCGGAGTAAAAGCCAAGAGACAGCAAAGAATCCAAAGCACACACTAGCTGCAAATTCCTTTCCAGAATATTTGAAGACTTTAGCAATTTCCATGAACACATCACTACAATCATGCAAAGCAAGAATAACAGCACCTATGCGGAAAAATCTACAAGATAGGAGACTTGTTAGCGGTTTTGTCAATGTACATACACAAGAGATGTAAATTTCTCTCCAGTTTAAACTTTCTTAGAAACATTAGTAATGTAATATTGTTTTGACCATGCATATGCTGCAACAACCACTTAAAAAAGAATAAATTAAAATATATATACATATATATCAAGGATTCCAAACCTAGCACCTATCAAAAAGGAGTACATCCCACTGATCAGAAAAAGAAAATCCAAAAGGAAAATATTTGAGAAATTTAGATTTCCATGAAAGTCCAAGTGCACTTTCAATACAAGCTAGATAGAACACCAGTTTTAAGATATGGGAGCTCCAATGGTGAATCAAGCAACTGACGTCCCTATTCACGAAGTTAGCTGATCATTTATGCAAGAGATTTAATTATATAGTAAGAGATCCAAGACCACCTTCAGTGAAGATTGAGTTTACATAGAAATGAACAGAACAGGTGAAGAAGCCCACATACTTACTAAGGCTTACTGATAAGTTCCCAGTAATACATCATAATCCCCTTTTTGGTCTTTTCTTTCCAATTTTACTTGGGAAAAAGCAAAAAACTGATTCTTCACATCCTGGTAAATTTTAGAGATTAAAAGTCATTAATAGGGTATATTTGATAATTTTACATCTAAAGGGGAATATTCATGGTTGTGGGAATGACAGGCACATTGATGAATTATTCGATGGTGTTAAGAGAGGCTAATAGAAAGTCAATTAAGAACTCAACTCTTGGGAGTAGAAAAACTAACATGGAGTTATGACTAAGATATCAGCCAAGAAAGCTATTTCTTAAGGTGAGAAACAGGGGGCTGTAGAAAGGAGAAGAAAATACCTTCACATAGTTTTCATGGATCAAGAACCAAGGAACAAAAACTCAACTTCGCTCCTAAGTTCAACCCTTTGAAAAACATAATTAATAAAAAATCACAATTAATACAAAAAGTTCAACAAATTTAAGAGAATTTATTTGAAAAGTCGCCAACTTAAAGAAGTTCAAAAAAAACCTCTATAAATGCTAAAATATGCATAATTTCTATAAAAAATGATGAAAACAAAAATAATTCAATACATTTTTTATAAAGTATAAATATATGGTTTCAAACATGTATATTAACATTAACAATATTCAATGCACATCGCACATGTTAAGAACTTTATATTATTTACTTGTGTATTTTACAAATTTCACCGAAATTTGTTGAAATCTTTTAATTTTTCACAAATTTTGCCAAAATCTTCGAAGTTTTTGCCGAATTTTGATAAATTTTCTTTTACAATTAGACTTTAGTTTGACAGCCAAAAAATCCAAAATAATTAGTCAAATTTTGTTGAATTTTGACGACTTTTCACGCCTTGTCACAAACAAACCTATGATAGAGTTCGCATAGTTTTTATTGATATAGAACAAACCTATGATAGAGCGGTGGAGTATCAGTAAGTATAGAATTTTGATGGCTTAAAGAGATTTGCAAGTGTACCAACTTGGAAAAAATATTTATATGAAGATGCACTAATAATAGAGAAAATAACAGGAGAAACACACAAATTTCCATTTATAGTAGGTTCACACCAAGGATTAAGCCTAAACCCTTACCATTTTCAACTTAATCATCATGTTGAACAAACATACTAAAGAAGGGAATCTATGGTATATGTTATTTACCAATGATATAATGGTAATTAACGAGATTCAATTGGGAATAAATGCTAAATTAGATATTCAGAGTTAACATCAGTATACTGAAAGTTAAAAGCTAAAATTTAATATGACCTGGCAAGGGATTCAAAACCATCATGTTCCTATCAATACTTTGGCTTCCATATTTGATGAATACAATAGATGCAAGAAATTGTCATACAACTGAAACATGCCTTGTCTAGCAATGCAAACTTGGATTAAGTCATAAATTGTAACTGTCTGTGTATATTAAATGTGTTTGCTTTAGTTGGGGCAACTGAACATCTGTTGATCATATGGTCCAGCCGTTGTAAACTTACCAGTACAACTGGTGCCATGATTACTGAATTTGTTTATTTCATTGATACAATTACTTGTTTTCTGATTATTAAAAAAAGAAGACAGAATACAGACATTATGCATTTCGAAGCCCAGAGATCAAAAAGCAAAAACTTCAGGATATGTTTGGTTTGTGATTTAAAAAAAAAAAAGGAATACAATTTAAAAAACAAAAATTTAGAGAACACCTCATTGAAAAATTGATTTTATATTTGACCAATAAAACACAATTTCTCCATTTTTGAATGCAAAAAAGGTATCTGAACCATTAACTAAATAAAGCCATAGAAATTTCTATTCAAATACTAAATAGAGTAAGAAATGGAACATGTATGAGTCATAGAGCTAACAAAATGCATCACATAGGGAAGGCTCTTTTGAAATATTATATGATTGGCCCATCTTATTGTAGTTGAACAAAGTGTCAAGCAATAAATAAATGATACGCTAACAAACTAAGTGCAATGTAAAATACGAGTAGATGAGAACTTATGGGGCTGTCATTAAAACAGCCATACTTTATGGAACTAGTGTTCTCAAGGCAAAGTTAGGCAGTAAGTCATTATAAGGCAAAGTGGGGGGCTTAGGTGGGTTTTAGGTGAACTATAAAATAATTATTTAGAAGTTCTTAAAGAATTAATTATTTAATTATTGGCCCCCATATATATATATATATATATATATTTATGTTTGTTCAAGTGTAAAGTAGACAATATATTAAAGTAATAATAAAGCCTTACAAATAACCCCCTATAGCACCAACATCACCACCTAGGCATGCACACACCACACAGGGTGTTGGGGGGCAGGGAGGGAGGGCACTATGCGTTGCCTAGTCAAGGTCTTGCCAACATTGCATAGAACAAGTGTCAAGCAATAAGGAAATAACACGTTAACAAATCAAGTTTAATGGAAAATATGAGTATTAAGATGAATATTTAGTACAAAATTGAAAATAAAATTGTAAGCTAACATAACACAGGCTCTCTCTCTCACACACACATCAGCCTTGACACCATAAAATCACAAAGCTCTGTTGAAGGAACAATGATATTGACATGGTTTCACTAATACCAAAGAATTGATTCGTCAGCTTGAAAATGGGACTGCTACCAATAAAGGTTTCTAATCTCAACCAAAAATAAAGAATCATTAGGCAGTGGCTCCAAATACTACTAATAATAAAGATGGTTTTGCGTAAAAGAGTATAATATGTCCAATACTCAAATGGCAGAATCTAGATTAAGTTTGCCTTGAAAGAGAATTGAGAGAAGCAGCATTGAACAACACTCAAAGATTGTGTTGCAAATAGACCAATAAATTTGAAGGCAAAATCTATAGCCTATGAGCCATGCTTAAAGAATCATTTGTAAACTATTGGCCATGAGACTACTCCAGAAAAACACAGGAATTATGAACTAAGGGCATGGTAGAGAGATGGTCCACTGTCATAATAGGTGAATACCTTGTTATGTAGGAGTAACTAATCAGGATAACAGTGATTATATGATGAGACATCATTATAAAAAAATCCTTCCTTCGAGTTTCCCAAGTTAGAAGGGCCGCAATGCTGTAGATGTAAAATCCACACTGTAACATGTAGAAAACCTTCAAAGATAACCTGAAGAAAAAGAACACGTCAGGACCAATTGAGGAAACTGGCAGACAAAACTTTAATCGAAGTCTGTAATGTAGAACTTGGTTCAAACTTTAAAATATAAAGAGATTTGGTTATTCTCCACTGAAATAAAAGCACCTCATGAAGGCTTTTCTTTTCCTTTTGCTTGTTGATAAATATAGTTCCAAATTTTGAACTATCTAAAAAATAAACAATGTTCATTGGCTAGTTCATTAAAAACCAAAGATCCTAACTGCAAGCTATGAGACAATAGCAATAAATCTTTTAAGGATTGTAACTTATCTCATTTGAGCATATAAGGCAATTTGGAAGGGATTGGTGTAGCTCATTTTCCAAAAGTGTTTCACAAGTTAAAAATGGCATTTTAATTCCTCTTCTATAAAAAGCTTTCCAACTATTTGTCTGTCAAATGTCTTTTAACATCTCTGCTCAAATAAAAAGAACATCTAACTTAACAGTGAAGTATTAAATTGTAAACTGTAATACAAATCTACAACCACTTCAAGTTTATTTGATTCTAAAGGTGATAATTTAAATGTAGCACATCCAGATGGAACCTACAATAAAACGATGTGTTGTTATCCTACATAGATCACAACATTCAACTCCTTCCCCTTTTCAAGAAACAAGCGGTGAAATCAGGGGAAAACCCATGTTCCTAAAATGCAATAATGAGAAGCATTAGGCTTTCCCATAATTAAATTCTGGTTCAAGTTACTTGACAATAGATAAAGGTCAGGCAAATTTTCCACTAACTTGTAACTTCCGCCTTCACCCTTAACAAGTTATTATCATTCGGATTACAAAAAGTTCTTCAATTTGGAAAGAAATTCATTTTTAAGCTCTTGAACTAAACACAAGAGGCTCAATAACTACGCTATTTCATTGCAAATATTGTATGACTTAAAGATTTTGCTTATTTTTTATTTCTTTTACCCAGTATATCTGCATGCTGTGAATGAAATGGAAGGATGAAATATTCTTTTAGGGGCTGGAGATTTCCATCAACAAGAAGTTTATACTTTAAGCAAGTTCCACATTCGCATGGACAAACTTGCTTCTTTTTTACTCCTTGTAAATGCCCGTTTGTAACCCTTTCATAGTAAGCAACCTTTCCCCAGCTCCTCAACAAAGCTTTTGTGAATCTCATATCTCTAAATTCTAATATGACAACAAGATTTGGTTTATTCTTCAGAACGGCAAAACTGAGTTCCATCACCTTCTCCATGAGTCCAAACTCCAACAAAAACACTAAAAACCTTAAAAAAAAACCTTCTGCCACCCTACTGTTTCTGCCTTGAGTAGAAAGCTCCCATGAATCAAAGTGATGATCAAGTAGAAAGTATGGAGCAACGGTGGTATAGTTGGAGGATAACTTAGATAGCACTAGTCCAAGGAACACACAAATTGTCTTAAAAGGTTTGTCAAATTCTCAGTTGTGATGTTCCCAAAGCAATAAAAGAGACCAAAATATTCACCGTTTCCTAAACCATCTATCAGCACATTCCATTGTTCCTTATTTCCTTATAATATGTTTTGCTACAAGTTTATCACTACAAGTATCATATAAATGTAAAATGAAAACATATGCCAACAACTCACAAGAAGTTCTGTATATCAGTAACTGGGACTAAAAATTTAAAGTGGACTCAGTTTCAACTAATATATTGTTGTGTATCATAAAAATCATGAAATCAGGTAGTATAAATATCAGGCAATATCCTTCCAAACTATAATAGAGACAGAAACTATTCCAGTCATATTGATCAGAGAGGTTAGATACATTCAAAGCACAGAGCAATAAGAAAGCACAGTACTCACTGGAGCTCCTGATTGGGCCAGCCTCTAAAGTATTCGCTAATATCAGTGAACCAGGGTTGATTGAAGCCATATGAAAACACCCAAGCTTGAGCAGCAAGATAGTAAGTCAACTTCCACATAGATTCTGAGCACTTGACAATCTTAGCATGTCTAGCATCCCTAGCCCTAACAGAAACTTGTCCATCACGCAACATCCAGGTAGCCAGTCTCTGACAGAGAATGGAAGAAGACAAATGAGAACAATTTTTTTTCACCAAAACAGAAAAAAGAAAAGAAAAGAAAAGAAAAGAAAAATAAGATGACATGGAGGGATGAGACTTTCACTCGTAGATTATTTAGCTTATCAATATATCATTCATATACTGATGAGTTTGTGGGACATGTTGGTTTCCTCAATCAAAAATGCCTAAAATTCTCCAGAAACATTGATAATTTTTTTTTTCTGACAACACTGACATATGTTATTCGTTAGTCATTTTAATGGACAAAATTCCTACAAAAAAATTGAAATATTCATTATTTTGCCAAATCACACAACCTCAACTTAATATTTTGATCTAACATCTGGATGTCTCAAATAACTTCTAGAAGTCCATATTTGAGTCACAAAAACACCACCACCTATATAAGTCAGGGTTCTTTAGCTATATAATACTAGTAATATCTTTTCTTCAGGAACGAAGAATGGACAAAATGTTCTAAAGCTTGACTAAGGGCCAATCAAACAAATTAAAAAACAAAAATCATACTACATCCCAGTTAACTTTGTCCATGCCCTTTCTACCTGCAGGAAACCAGCTTTTCAAAACCATCAGACTCTCAAATTGGCTTGAGTTACATATAGTGATTTCACAAGGCAAGGTAGAGTGATAATTCATATTGTACATGAAGAAGCATAAACACCGCTGCTACTACATCTCAAATTTCAAGACTTTTGGCAATTCATCCTAAAGCAATAAAACATGTGTTTTGGCTTCCAGCTTCATTCTCTCCTTTTCTTCATGGGATTCATTCATATCCCTTATCTAAAACATGCGACTTATATCAATTACACATTACAAATGTAATTGATATATGTGATGGAAAAAGCCATTTATTATTAAAAGAAAAAAAGACTATGGGATTAGAAGGAAGTCTCGTCTTATTTTCAAGATTTTAGGTTATGTAATTTGAAAACTAGAATCTTTCAAGAACTTAGGGGTAACTCTTTAATATTTTTTGCCCAAGACAATAAGACTTTTACTGAGGAGAACTAGATTAGTGTTTGATTTTTTTCTTTTTAAAGTTTCTTCCCATTGTTTACTGTTTCCTTCTGGATCAATGTCAATATAAAGGAAAAGAGTGCATAGTTCTCAAACAAGCACATGTCAATGATTTCTTGTACTCCCCGACATAGGATTACAATACCACCTAACCCAGCCTTCCTAACCAAAAGGAAAATGATATTTATGTCCAAGATCAATGTCAGTTGTAGTAGAAAGTACCGACACTCATACACACACACACACTCACACACAAACACATATTCTCACTCTCTTTTTAAAATGTTCCATCAAACTTATTTTCTTTTTAAAATGTTTCTGCCGCCATCTGATTACAAACGAAAATAATCTGTCTGCTCATAAAACAAGCCATTATGATGCCAAGAATGCAAATAAGCGCGTTTCTTTACACTAAGTGGCCAGCCATTGTCGAAGGACTAACTAATTCAACCTTTCGTAGACAACAAAACTATCACAAAGAACCTCATAACAATAACAAAGACGATTGGTAAACTCAAACACTAAAAGAACCAAACTCGGGGGAAAAAAAAAGAACTTCTCTTGAATCGCAAGGTCTTCAAAACAAAACAATGATAAACAATCAAAATCCAGAAGAAATACATGAAGAGAGTTTTACTCGATAAACGAAATTGTCGAGGACAAGCCTTGCACCGAAGAAACCAAACGCGGAGTACACAGCAGCGAGGAAATGCCGATGATCTGGCTGGCCGTAGTCGCTCCAGAAAGGATCCATGTTTTGTTCTTGAAAGAAGCGAGCATCAATCGCGAACGAACGAATGAACAGACGAATCAACTCTCACTAAGATCTCCAACGAACAGAGTCACAATAGCAAAGAAACGCATCAAAGCGATCAATCGGACCCAATCTCGCAGCCCTAGCGTGGCGCTTCTGTGTAACAAAGCAAACAAGAAGGAGAAGAAGAGAGAAAAAAGAGAAAGAAGGAGAGAAGAAACTTCGCTCGTGTTTGGGCGTAAACTGACCGAAGGAGACCAACAGCAAACGAGAGAGAGAGAGAGAGAGAGAGAGAGA
>JAJIYU010006166.1:0-21073 GCA_030144865.1 Tinospora cordifolia | reverse complement strand
GAGTGGCATTGGCTCCCTAAGCCTGAGCGGTGGTCTGCCCCGCCTAGGTGGTGCTCTACCTCGCCGAGGTGGCATATTTATCTGCAATTGAAATTGGATTGTGGGTTATTCGTACATTTAAAATAGACCAGACTCTAATAGTTCACTATCATTTTCTGTTCTGTTCAAAGTACGTTTTATGTTTGCTAGTATTCTCTTCTTTATTCGATGACTCGCTTGCTTTTACAATCATTCTGATATCATCTAGGTTATTCACTAATTAGTGTCTTTTTTTCTCTAGTTCCTTTGAACCTAGGGCTCTGATACCAAGTCTTGTTGGGACCCCTTCTCTGAGCCAAGGGTGGCTCGACCGGCATAGTGGCTTGACAAACCCACTCACCACGTCGAGCTCGCCCAACCACTATTAAACCCTTTTCCAATCTCAAACAACAGAGGATATCAGAACAATTGGAACGCTTAAAAGCAAAAGTAAGCAATACACGAAACATAAGTATTTCATTATATATTAGACTTGTCCTAAATACATAAATGACCACTTATACACAAACAAGGAGTGACCAACCTCTAACTCAAAAGACCAAAGGAAAGGGTACAGGAGTTGTCCAGGAGTTAGGTGATCACCACGCCTTTCCTTTTATCAGCCACTGAAGAACCTGAAATATTGATAGAGTAGTGAGCCTAAAATCTATGTTGTTTAGCTAGTAGAAAGATCAGCATGTCAACCATAACCAATACTCAAAAAATAATTCATGTATGCATGAGCAGTAAAAATAATATAGCATTTGAAGGCATGGCATAGTAGAAAATATTTATAAACAGTGCATCAGTTTCAAAAAATATCTCAAATCCATGTCAATAAGAAAAACATATGTAGGCTAGGTTAATTCAACAAACCCAACCTATGGTCATTGCTCGAGCGGGTCCTGAGTCAGGCGTACTGGCCACTTGAGTGGGTCATGAGCTAGGCATACTCCGCAAATACCCTAACCCCTCGCTTGGACCTCGAGTACCATGACTTGAGCGGGTTCATGAGCTAGGCACACTGATCATATGCCCTAACCCCTGGCGCTCAGACCTCGAGTCTATCACAATCACATCAAATACTCAGACCTCGACGCCCAGCCTTCGAGCCTATGGTTTCACTACCGATGTACATCTACCAATCTCAAAACCAATCAAATGTATCTAAGACTTAAGAAACCATTTAAACCATGTTATTTCATAGAAGTTTTATGCAAGGAATAAAAGTCACAGAATACACCTGAGTCAAACTACTCACCTTGGGTCCTGCGCATCGATGTCCCATCGACAACCAGCCCAATCCTTTAGTACTCTCTCGAATATGCATCAACTAAACTCAATCTTAGTTCTATTCATACAGTGACCTAATCTCTAATCTCACTGTCCCTACTCAGTTTCGGTCGACCCGAGCCATTTCGGTCAATTGTTCAAACCTGGTCAACTCTGATGAATGTGGTTATCCTAGTCAATTTCAGTCAATTGGTGTCCAAATTGGGTCAACATAGGCCATTCAAGTTAAGATTGGGTCAAAAGGGTCAAAATCTCCAATTCCCATCACTTAGGCACATCTTTAGCTTATGGCTCTAACTGTGCAACAATTTTTTTGATTTTTCTATGGGCAATTCGTACATTGGATTTATGCCAAATTTTCCAAATGTGTTTTAGACTCCTCAAATCTTCTCCATAATTTCAAATCATGATTTTAGGACTTCATTTGATAGTGTTTTTAACTAAGATATCAGGGTCAGTGTGTTCTCGAATTCTATGTGACAGGCGGTAACTATTTGCCTAATTTGACCTACTTATCTATATCAGAGTTTTCTAAAATTTGGTATGAATATACTAGACATACCTAGGAATCTCTCCACCTAATTTCAGCTCAAAACCTAAGGTTTGGTCATTTAATTCACTTTCAGAATTTTCAGCCGAATTCAAGAATTCTAGGTTTTTCTTCCTATCTGCGCAGTAAATTTTTCAAATTTCCTGTGATCAATCCAACCGTTGAATTTATGTGAAATTTTCAGATTTGATCTATTCCTCCCAAAAAGTTACCAGAATTTTGCTTCACAATCTTTGAATCTCGTTTGATATGTTTTCTAATAGTGATATTGGGATATTCGATTTCCCTAGACTGCATGTGACAGGTAGTCACTAAGTGCTCCAATTGACCTACCTTTGAAACTCAGAATGTTCTAAAATTTGGCATATACATTCTAGGCACATCCCATGACCTTTTTTACCAAATCTCAGCCCAAAATAATCATTTTTGGTCACTCAATTGACTCTTCACATTTCAATCCTGAAACAAATTTTCAATTTCCAGTTGTTTTGTAAGCTTTTTAAGTGCCTAATTTCTCCTCTTTACAACATTGATCCGAGGCTTTCCTCTGTTGGTTTTAAGGGTTTTCAGATCCTAGAACATTAATCCACTAGGTCTCATTCAAAATAGCAAGCAATCATAACCCTAACCACTCTCAATTTCAAGTTTCAACTTAACAACCTAAGGAAATTTTTTAGAAAATTTTCTAAGTCCTAGAATCCTAACTGGCAAGGCACATTGGTAAGCATGGTAAATCATATTCACAAAGGGTTATGGTTTGAATTTATACCTTATTGTAATCCCCAATGTGAGCTTCAATCACTCTAAACTTCAGTTTGATCCGATGTTCCTATCCACTTCAAATGGTGGTTCAAAGTTTCTCTCAAGCACAACTTTCTTGCAAAACTGCTGTCACAGCTTGTGATCAACCCATTTTAGCCCCCTTTGTGACACATTTCTAGAGTTTATTTGCTATTTATCAAGAATGAAAGTTAGAGTAGATGTTACAAGGTTTAAAACGAGCTATCTCCAAAACAGACCTCAGATGGGGTTCGAACTGGCCCTGCGAAGTTCAGATCAACACTATTTTCAGTTTCCTAGGTTTCCAAGTGTTGAACAACACGTTTTCTTGGCTGGTTTCATCTCTATTGGTCAAGCAATGGCAGCTAATGCTTGTAGGGACTTGAAGAGGAGTGTGAGGGCTTTCCAACGAGTGGTCTCTTGCTTGGTTTGGCTTAGGGACGAGGGAGAACGAAGTAGTTGAATTTGGTCTCTCAAACATGCTAATAACAATAACAATGGTGGTTTTGTTGCATGGTTTGGGGGGTCTTCTTGTATGGCAATACTTCACCACGTGATCACCCACGTGGCTGGTTGAGTTGCCTATGAGGTGCACACATGTTCACTGCCTAAGCCCTACCCAACAGAGCTGTCGAAGTGAGAAAATTCGGGGGCCAAAAACAACCACCTACAGCTGTTTTCTTGCTGAAAAAAGAAGAAAAAGAGGAAGAAGAAGAGAGGGGAGAGAAGAAGGGAGCGAGCGCTGGGCCGCCACATGTGTGGGATGGCCCAGCGCTAACTCGGCCCACACAAGCCGAGTGGCCAGTGCGCTGAGCCTGGCCCGCACGGGCCATTTAGCCCGTGCCCTGTGCAGCCTGCCCAGAACGGGCCTGGGCAATCCAAACCCAGTGCCTGGGCTGCCTAGGTCCACATACATTTTTTTTTTTGGTTATTTTTCCACTTCCCTACTCCATACAACACTTACATATATCCAAATTTTCACATTTTTTAAATTATCAAAAATTATTTAATTCACCATTTCTCATCAAAATCTCTAATTATACACCATTCCTACCATTTATACAATTATTTTCTCTAAAAATTGAATAATCCATCAAAAATTACATTTTTCTCCCAAAAATTTTATTAATTATTCTAAAATTTTTCATAATTATTCTAAAAATTTAATAATCCATCCTAAAAATTATTTCTCTCAAGAAATTACATTTTCTTTATAATTCCACATATTTTCTCACATTTTCTAATAAATAATATAAAATTGAGAAAAATTGAAGTAAATCCTTGTATTTCTATTAAAAATTTCAAAAAATACATATGTCAGACCCAAATATTTTTGTGTCTAAAAACATGGGTCATCACATAAATAAATGTGTAGAAATTAATTAAATTAAAATTTTAATTAACTAAATTAAATTCATTAATTAATTAACTTCATTAATTAATGTAATTTATTTATGCATACGTATGTATATAATTGAATCAAATAAATGTGTAGAAATTAAATAAACTAAATTAATTAAATTAAATAATGCGTATATATTCAGTTATAACTAATGAATATATAAAAATAGATTTAATGAGTGTAATGGTGTATTTGGATATATATATATATCAATGTGGGATGTGTTCACGGATGGGAGCAAATTAAGGGGAGATTGGTGGTGAATTTGGAAAATTTATGTGGCAGCACAGGCATGGGTTTATATGTAAGTGGTGCTCATTTTATAGTGGAGGACATGGCTAATGAAATTAAATTGAGAAGGGTGACGTATAACGTTTGGCGGTTTGCATTATACAAAGAATTGGGCAGGGGAGAATTAGTGGCATGTGATGTCGATTGCTTCATTACCTCATTTCATCTTCATTTCCAAAGTTGCAAACTAAAATTGTTCAGAAATAGAACACGAACAGAACAAAGAAAGAAAAAAAGAAAGGAAAAGTCAGATTTGATATATCAGTAAGTGATTTTCTCTGATTCTAGTTACTAAAATGCTAATTTAGTCTTGTACTATAATCCTACAGGTATAATTTTTATTATAAATAGTGTTTTATATCCATACTCAAAAATTGAATATTTTTTCAGATTGAGTAAAACTTAGTAAAAGTTACACTAAAACAATTTCAGTGATAAGTAAATCTCAAATATATAGTTGGTTTGCATTTATTTGTCCTATAGATTTTAAAATAAAAATCCAAAGTTTTATAACCTTTGAATGAGCTTTTGATGGTGTTATACCCAATAAAGTTTTAATTGAAACCTATAGAAATGTAAAAAATGAAAACCTACATCTATCGATGCTAAAGTCGCAAATTTTGGATATCAATTAGAATTTTGGTGAACGGTTGACTAATAGGATTATTTAATAAAATTTAAAAAATTAGAAAAAAAATATGATTTTTGAAGCTTATTTCCTTATGAGCAGTTCACACGTACAATATATAATTATTATATTTATAATTATCATTGCAAATTATTTCATAAATCATCTAGAGGGTTTTTGAACTACGAATTAGAAGCAAAAAAGGTAAAATAGTGCATTTTTATTTATTTTGAGCTACAATTAGTTAAAATAAAATAAAATAAAATAAAATAAAATATTTTTGATGCTCAAAAGAATGTTAAATGAATTAGTTGCATTGTTTGAAATCTTGAGAACAGGTTGAAATATTAAAAGCGCTTTGAAACAGGAAATTGAGCTTTGAAATAGAAAACTGAGAATTTTGAGAGCTTTAGCTAAAGGTTTGGTATCTAAAACCTTATTACTCTTGGAAATAATTTTATATTATGCTATTTATTCTGAAATGGATGTGAATGGAATGTGATATCGAAGTTCAAGGGGTTGTGGAGATTTAGAGAATAATATCATAAATTTTAAATGATAGATTAAACTTTTAAAAGTGGATTAGTGTGACGAACGGATGCAAGGGAAATTCATAAACCTCAAGTAAGGAGGATTTCCTCTCATTTCTATTATGCGAACTTTGATTCAAAACATTTGTTTGCTAGATTAGAATATTAGCAACACGATAGGAATTATGTTGCTTTTGATTGAAATGAATGATTGAAATCTTAATGTCTGGTTACAACTTTTAGCATGATTTATCGAATGCATGTTTTATTTAGTGCACTCATTTCCCTATTTATTTTTATTGGATTTATTTCATGATGGTGTGATGTGAATGAAAACGCTTGTAAAATTAAATAAACTTAATGGATCTTAAGAATTTCACGTACCGATACGACGAATTGTTGCAAGCGCACTGTAGCCCTCCATACAGTGTATCATGTGCACTAGTCTGGACACGTCGTAGATATTTCTATTTATCCAGCTGGATAGCTAAGTTGTTTTTAGAAGTGGTAATCACTAGATTGTGTTTCCCTTTCTTAGACAGTAATCCCATGGTATATTCTGGATTGTATACCTAGAGTACTCTCCTTTGGCATTGATAATGCTAATACCTAGAGAGGTTATATCATGATGGTAATGTTGGATTGCAATACCTGGAGAATCATGATAGTACATCTGGATTGTGTACTGGGAGTTACTCATTTGGATTATAGGAAATATCGAGAGAGGATTCTCTTTTGGTTATTAGGATTATAATAAGACAATTTAATGTTTGCAATGCTTAATGTCTGAAAGTGCTTGTAATGTTTTGAATACTAGTATGTGTAATATTAATGATGTGTATGAAGGACCTACTAAGCTTTTGAGCTCACCCTCATTTTAATTTTCAGGTACTCATAGGATTGATTTTAGAGCCTCACTTAGAAGTTGTTACAGTTGTTTTCTTGAATCTTATTTTGATGTAAATATTTAAATAGGATTTGTGATCATTTTGTGTGGCATGATGTAGAGCTTTTGAAATCTAAATGTACTGGTGTTTTTTTTTCTCGTATAGATGAATCTAACAGTAGTTAATTGAATGTTTTCTGACTTTTACCGTTGCATTAGTACAATGTTTTGAAATCTTTCTATTTTCATGAATGAAAATCGGTGATAATGGGTAGATTATGGACATTCCATGCATTAATGTTGGTCTACATTGCATATAGATTTTGTAAACTTTTTGAAAGAAAGAGAAATAGGAAATAGACAGTTGGCAACTCAGTTTCGGGAAAGGATGACTCGAAGATCATGTACCGAGAAATCTGGACCTAAAACTGGGGTATCACAACAAAAACATGAGAACCTCCATAATGGGGTTTTAGCAAAAGAGTAGTCTTTCGTGGTGTCGGTCAACTCATACAGCTTCAAGGGTTACCTGAAAAAGAAAGAGGGTGAGCTCGAGAGCCTAGTGGATCATACCTATAAATCGCTGGCATTATTTAAACCAGAAAATAAAATATGCAAGCACTTTCATTATATTAAGCATTTCACACATTTAATTATTTGGTTGTAACCTAAGACCGAAAGAGTCTATAACCCTCTCGGTAAGCCCCTGTGGTTTGGGAGCAAATCCGGGTATGCTATAAAACTATGCCGTTGGGACCACAGTCTAAGGAAGGGGTAATGCTCTACGACTATTACCAACTTCCGAAGATAATATAAGTTGTCGCAGGCAACTCTAAGGTGGGGGTACCTACAATGCGTTCATGGCTCATCCATCGCAAGGAAACATACGATGCGCCTGTAGCTCATCTATTGCACCGGTACGTGTGTTCTTAATCATCTTTTAATCTTCTTTAGTTTCACAATTCGTTCCAATTCATACCAATCATCATTTGACATAAAAATAAATTTTCAAATAAAAGAGACTTGCATGCTTGAACATTCAGGAAATACTTCAGTGGAACTAATCTCTACACAAGATATTAAAGCAAATAACTGGTTATCATGAATTCACATTACATCATTTCAAACAAAAATCAACAAAATATCCTAGCATGCTCCTAGTTATATTAAATATAAACATGAATAATGTTTTGCATTCAAAGTCTAAATATAAGGCTAGGGAGTGCAGTAATCCCACCCACATGAATGTGCAAGAATTTTTCTTTGCCTCCCTTTGATGATATATATAGCCCAACCCTTTAATTTGGCAATAGAAAAATTAATGTAATAAATTTACTAGGCTCTTATTGCCTCTCAAACTTAAATAAGATAATCACAACCATAATACCCTCCCAAAATACTCTTTAAGCTCTTAAATGAATAATTTCACTTAAATAGGATTACTCCAAAATTCAATATTAAATAATTTATTACAAACAAAATACATTTCTAAATATCAAGGTCCTAATTATAGGGTCCAAAAATCCCATTTTTTTTTACCTATAAAAGATCTTGGACCTCCAAAAATTCATTCTTCACAAATTTGATAGTTAATCTAAAAAATAAAAGTCCTTCTAATGACCCCAAATTTTCAGTTATTCATTCAAGTTGAATTTAAAATAAATATTGGGCATTCACATCGAATTTTAAGGTGAATAATGAGACTTGGATATTTTTGGGCTACTCACAAGGTACTTATATATTTATTTATTTAAAATGAAAGCCCTCATGTGAGTGTACACCATTCATGGTCCTCACTCACGTTTTTTGTAACACCCCGCAATTTTACGAGCGCGTACACGTCGCGAGTGAATATAAAATGAAACATTATTTTTGTAGAAACATGATAATTTAAAATAAAATAACAAAATGAAATAAATAATAGTTTAATAAAATAAATAATAGTTTCTACAAAAATAAATAAATAAATAAATAATATATATTTTAGATTTAATAATGCTTTAGAAAAAAAGCGAAAAAGAAGTAAATAAATTTTCAAAAATACTAAATAAATATAAAAATGTCCAAAAACAATCTTTATTTAGAAAAAAAGATTGAAATGTTTATTACAGAAATAAATTGTAACACCCTGCAATTTTACGAGCGTGTACACGTAGCGAGTGAAAATAAAATAAAATATTATTTTTATAAAAACATTATAATTTAAAATAAAATAACAAATAAAATTAAAAATAAAATGAATAACAATTTTTACAAAAAAGTAAATAAATAATATAAATTTTAGATTTAATAATGCTTTAGAAAAAAGAGAGAAAAAGAAATAAATGAATTTTTAAAAATACTAAATAAATATAAAAATGTCTAAAAATAAGATTTAAATGTTTATTACAATATTTATTACAGAAATAAAATAAATCACATTGGTTAAAGTTAGAAAAAAAATCAAAAATCAAAAAAGATACTTATGGAGGATTTTTGAACTGATTTCAAAAAAAGGATAATTGGGCAAAATTTTCTTCTATAAACAGTAACTATAAGGTATTGTTCATCCGAGGGTACTGTTCGTCCAAGTTACTATTCATCCCATTTTTTATCGTTAAACAGAAGAGAAAACGAAGAACAGAAATGAAACACAGAATAAATTTTGGGGGCATTCAATCTTGGTCACTGGAGATCCAATTTTTGCCTGTAGACAATTAAAATGATCAAGATCATATCTAGAGCAATTTTAAGCGTCTAAGGTAAGATTTTGAAGCCTTAAACTTGTCTAAATCAATTTCTATAAGTTAACAGTATCAAAATCGCTAAAGGGATCAACAATTCAGGGTTTTTGATGTACGGAATGATTCAGAGCGAATTGAACTCAGATCTTTCTTTTAAATTGATGAATTAGTAATTCTAGACTAAATTCTGGAAGTTTTGACTGTTTATTTGTAGTTTTTGATGGATCTGCAAGTTTTTGAGAGGATATGGAGGTTTTAGATGTGAGAATCCTTTGGGCAAGCATAAAATTTAATCCACTCAACATTTGAGATAACAGTCAGAATTAAAGTTGTTCTACTCTAAATTTGGAAGAAAATGAATATAGTTTTGTATGGTGATTTGGTGAAATAGGGAATTCGAATTTTTGAAAACCCTTTTATAAGGAATTTTATGTGGATGGCCTAAAATGAACATGAATAGTGATTATGATTGTAGTTGAGAGTTCGGTGATTGGAGATTGTAATTATTTGGAGTCTTGATGCAAATATTAAATATTAGAATTTTCCTCTTAAGTAGAAATTATTTATTTAAGAGTTAAAGGGATTTTTAAATGGTTTTAAGCTTTACATTATTTTATTTAATTAGAAATGTAGTAGAGGCCTAGAAAATTTAATATGTAAATTTTCTATTGTCAGGAAGAAAATTATAAAGTAATGAATATCTGTGAGATTATTTTATAAATCATTTGGAAGATATATCTTATTTACCTTAAATCTTTTAGTTTTGACTGGCTTAAAATGATGAATTTGCTTGATTATGAGTATTGAAATAGAGATTTGGACTTTACGAGTTTTATAGCTTAAAATTGAGATCTTTGGTCTGGAATTGGGGGTTTTTAGTATTGGAAGTCTTATTTTATTCTTAATAAATTTTATTTGATATGAACGGGTTATGTGGATATGAAAAAAGAATATTATTGAAATTCAAGGGGTTCGGAGATTCAAAGATTTTGATTTAAATTCTATTATTTGATTTGTTTGAATGCAAAGAAAGGGATTAAAATATTAAGAACTCTTCGAAATTAAATATTTGAATTTGGGCCTCTAATTCAAGTTTTAGTGTCTTAAATTATTAGTTCTGATCTAAATGAATTTTATGGAGTGAATGGACGATAGTTTTAAAGTTATGGAGGTTCAAGATAAGAGATTTAAATTATTTGTCGCAATTAGGGAGTTAAACATGAATATTAATTATTCAAATGGTTTTGTTTTGATAGAAATAATTATTTGAAGGTTCGAGGCGAATATTGGAATTGTCTTATTTAGGTAGAATTTATTTATTTGAAAATTATAGAAATTCTTAGAGAGTTTTAAGATTGAAATTTAATTTGTTTAAGTTGAAGAACATTGAATTAGACGCTTTCTTATGTAATAATTATTACTTTTAGACTTCAGTTCAAAATTTTGATGTGAAGACCTTATTTTAAATTGGAACGAAAATTACTGAATATGAATGAATTATTTTTGAAAATAAAAGTGGGGTATTGAAGGAGACTCTAGAGGTTCAGTGATCCTAGGTTAGATTTATTTTTGAAATCTGACAAAAATAAGGATTTTTGGGATAGGCTGTGGTGTAGAATAAAGTAAATATGAGAGTTTAAGAATATCCAAACCTAGAATTACTTTAATTAATTATAAATAAATTATTAGAGCTTAGAGATTTAGTATTGTGATTGTTAATTGCAGATTAATGACTTCGGAATGTAAAGAAATCTCTATGAGGCGAAAGCAAGGGAAATCCGAGAAATTCCAGGTGAAAGCAGGTGTGATTTCTTTGCTCATACGTATTATGTAGATTTAAAATTTGAAACATTTATCTGAATAGTTATAGATTAATTAGAGTCATAATAGGGTATTGTGTGAATTTGTTTGAAATGTTTTGATGTTTGATAATGAATGGTGAATTATTTCTCTCGCATGCATGAATAGAAAAATATGCACTTTGATTTCATTACTTACTCATGTAAACTGCATTTAGATAGCATGCATTATTTGATAAATTTCTATGATATGTGTGATGCTTTGGTATGATTGAATTTGTTTATAAAACTAAAAATAAGATGAAGGATTATTAAGAATTCACATACTGGTGCGATCAACGAGCCTGAAGCGGATTGAGGTAGTATCTCTTATATGCCACCGCTTAAGATCGACGAGCTACAAAGCAAATCGTAAGTATTCTCAACCCTGAGCTGTCTGGGACAGCTAGAAAGCCTTGAGAGATGGTACTCTGTGCTAGTAAGTACACTCCCTCGGATTGTGATTCTAACAGGTAACCGGCCTTGGGCGTTACCTGATATGTATTTATGATTCAGATCACAGGGAATACCGAGAGGCATCTCAACCCTCTTCCGGTGTTAAACTTCAACCAAAACCAAATGAATGTTTGAAACACCTAATGTTTAGAAGTGTTTGTAATGTTTTGGATTTTGTTTGTATAATGCGTGTGATGTGTAGGAATGATCCACTGGGCTATTGAGCTCATCTCCATTTTATTTTTAGGTACACCAGGACATAGAGTATCATAACCTATGTCAGAAGACTCTCACTGTTGATTGATAATCTCATGGGGAGATTATTTGGGATAGAAGACTTTGGAGATCGTATTTCGTTTATTTCTACTGAACTGATTTTCATGTAATTAGTTTGGTTTTAAATTCAGCCGATCGGATTATTGAACAATATTATATGTTTAACATTTTCTACTTTAATAAAAGTTTTGAAATTGATTCTACTGCGTGATTTATGATTTGTAATCTTTGATTTAAGTTTGTCTTATTTAACTGTGGAAATCCAATGAATGTATTAAGAAATTATTTTGATCTTTTGTTTTGTGCGAAATGTGCTCTGAGATATTTCTTTGAAACTAATTACCTAACTAGAAATTGAAATTGAAGAAAAAGATTTTGACAGAACGAGAATTTCAGTAGCATTCTGATTCTCAATGGGCGACGACCCATAGCACGTAACGGGAGATCCGATTGAGAATTGAGGTGTTACATTTTTCTTTCATTTTCAACATCCAAATAATTTTTAAATAAATTTCACGTAATAGTATAGCAAAAATACGAACCTCTAGGTGTTGGTCATTCGTAAAATGCGAGGCTTTACAAATATTAATTTTCTTTCATATCTAACACATCCAAAGAAAAAAAAACACATTCCTCCAAAAATAATAACTTGCAAAAAATATTAGAACATATACCCTAAGTCTTGGCCGTTCAAAAAATGCAAAGCTTCACAAAATAAAATAAAAATGCAAAGCTTCGAATGTGGTCACAAACGTGAAGGTCTCGCATTCGTGAGCCTTGAATGCGACACTCTTTAGCGTGGGGTTCGAATGTGACAATCTCGCATCCACGAGCGTCGAATGTGAAAGGGTTGAAAGACTCAAAATCCCATTTTTCATGTTAATAGCCAAATAAACCACACACAACAAGCATCTAACGCAATATTTTTTTCTAAAATGAAAGAGATTCATACCTCATAGCTTCGTTCCCTGTCGTTCCCTCTCTAAAGCTAGATTTGATGCCTTAGATCTATAATAAATCCAAATACTCACATTCAAGCTTCACATTATAGCAATAATCTACCAAAACACCAACACAAATCATCTAAAACATCCATTAGAGGGCAAAATGCAGCTCATCATGTTCCTAACAGTTTTGGGCACAACGCATAGTAGCACGCTGGTTTTCCTCCTTCCTCGCATAGACGAACTAGCACACATTACTTCTGTGTTCTTCTCCTTCGCGCGAGACACTCACCGGCACCCACAAATCTAGCTTCACGTAGCATATTTTCTTCTTTGCGGTGCAGTAACGCATAGATCTGGTTTTCGGGCAAGACGCAGCTTTCTTCTTCGCGTGGACAGTAGCTAGTGTTGCTGCGTCTTCCTCGTTTCACACAAAACACGCATAGCAGCAGTAGGATGCTTTCCAAATGCGTTCTCCTTCGTTCACGCACCAGCAGCTCGCAACAACCCACTTCATCTTCGATTCATACAGAAAACACACCAGCAACTCGCAACAACATGTTCCTCTTCGATTCACTTAGAAAATGCTCCAGAAACCACAAATCTACACCAGATCTGCTTCATCCACTCTTCTTCCTTCTTCCTTCTTTAGTTTGTCTTCTTCTTCTTCGCGGACAGCACCAGTAGCATGGCTGCTGCTTTTTCCTCTTCTTTCTCATGTTGCAACGCAGTAGCAGCGTTTTTTGTTTGCCCAACTCGCACCAGCAGCAACAACAGGGATGTGGTTTTAGATCTGGTTTGTTCTTCATCCATGCACGAACGAACTAGCAGCAAGGCTGTTGCTTCTTCGTTCGTTTGTCTTCTACGCACTAGCAGTTGCAAATCTTTGTTTCGATCTTCGTCACACGAACACCACCAGCAACAAGTTGGTTTCGATCTGCTGTTCATGCAGGATGATGCAACCACGCCGATCTTCTTCTTCCCCTGTTCTTCCTTCACGTTGTGCATCTTCTTCTTCTTTTTTGTTCTTGCACTAAAACGTGAATGAAGAAGAAAGGATCATTTTTTTGAGTGCCCAAGACGTGAAGAACAAGTCTTTTATATATATATATATATATATTCTTTGGGTTCGTTTGAACCTAATTTCATTTTATCATTTGCACATCAAATTTATTTGTTTTCTCCATGTGTTTATGTATTTATTTGATTAATTTAAATTTTTTCGCTTTAAAAGTTTTAGGGCATAGGGCATTACAACCTATACCTTAAAAAAATTTCTTCCTCAAAATTTAAAAGAAAAGGTACCTGTGGGATGTTGTCCTATCAAGTGTTCTTGGTGAAGAGAGCTAGGTATTTAGTTTACATCTCGCTTTTCAAATCCCTAGTTACTTCCTCCAGATCATAATGTCTCCATAGATACTTGACCAGTAGAATGTCCTTAGTCTTGAAACTCTGCACCTTGCAATCTAATATTCTGATTGCTAGTTCCTCGTAAGTTGCATTGTCTCAAAGTACGACTTCCTCCTAGTGTATGATATATGATGAGTTTGGTTCATACTTTCACAACATCGATACATAGAATACATTATGCACTGAGGACATTCGATTTGGCAAGTTTAGCTCGTAGGCACATTCACCAACTCATCTAAATATCTCAAATGGACTGGTAAATCTTGGTTCCAACTTTCCCTTGATTCCAAACCTCTTAATCCCCTTCTGTGGACTAATCTTCAAGAATATTTTGTCACCCGGCTAAAGGCCTTCTTTTCTTGTCTATATAGCTCTTCTGTCTACTCTGAGCTATAGCTCGCATCTTCCGAATCTGCTTTACTTGAGTGGCCATCTCCTTTACCAATTCCGGTCTTATAAGTATCTGATCCTCGAAGTCTGCCCAATAGGATGGTGATCTACAAGGTCTGCCATAGAGCGCTTCATATAGAGCCATTTTTATGCTTGCCTGATAACCGTTATTATACGCGAACTCTGCCAAGTGTAGATACTTGCTACAATTGCCCTTGAAATCAATGACACAAACTCTCAACATATCTTCTAATATTTGAATGACCCTCTCTAATTGTACATCGGTTTGAGGATGGAACACTGTGCTCATGGTGAATTTGCTCCCTAACTCTGTCGGCAAACTCTACCAGAACAGAGAAGTGAACCTCAAATCTCTATCAGAAACGATGGTCTTAGGAACACCATGAAGTCTTGCAATTTCCTTAATATATAACTCTCCAAGTTTCCCGGCAAGATCTGTAGATCGAATGGGTAAGAAGTGAGCTACTTCGTCAAACGATCCACAATCACCCATACTATGTCTTTCCCTTCCCGACTCCTCGGCAGGTTGCTAACAAAGTCCACTGCAATATTGTCCCACTTGCATTTTGGTATTGCATGTGGTTGCAACATCCCTGAAGGTTTTCTGAGCTTAGCCTTTTCTTGCTGGCAAGTCAAACATTTTGACACATACCTAGTTATGTCCTTCTTCATACCCCTCCACTAGTAGGTCTTCTTGAGATTTTGGTACATTTTGTCACCACTTGGATGCATTGTATACTTAATCTGATGAGCCTTATCCAATATAGTTCTCGTGCTCTGTCCATCCCCTAGCACACAAATCTTATTCCCAAGCCTCAACATACCTTCTGCATCAATTCTAAAATATGTATGCTTGCCTTGCTTAACACCCTCTTTAAGATCAACTATCCACTTGTCACTTTTCTGCTCATCTCTAATTTGTTTAATAGGTCTAGTTGGCAAGTCGTAGCATACAAATACGCTCGTTTCTCATCTAATGCAATACCCAAGTTATATTCACTGATTAATTGGTACATATGTTCCCTTTCCTCATCCTTCTTGCTAATTTTTCTGCTGAGTGCATTGGCCACCACATTGGCCTTGTCTGGATGGTAATGCAGCTAAAAATCATAGTCTTTCAAAAGTTTTACCTACCTTCACTGCCTCAGGTTTAACTCTTTCCGGGTATAAACGTATTTCAGGCTCTTATGATTTCAAAATAGATCAAAATTATCCCCGTAGAGGTAGTGTCTCCAAATCTTCAGAGCAAACACATCGCTACCATTCATGGGTCTTCAATTGCCTTGAAGCATAAACTACTACCTTTCCGTCTTGCATCAACATCGCACCTAATCCAATCAGTGAAGCATTAGTGTATAGAGTGTACTTCACACCATAAGTAGGCGTGACTAGAACGGGTGCTGAAGTTAGCCTTTTCTTCAATTCTTAGGATGTTTGTTCATACTTATTATTCCAAATGAATTTCTCTTCTTTTTTAGTTAACTTAGTAATTGGTCTAGCCAATTTTGAAAAATCTTGGATTGAACGATGGTAGTATCCAACCAAACCTAGGAAACTTCTAATTTCTATGACAGTCGTAGGTTGCTTCCAATTTGATATCGCCTCTACTTTATCAGGGTCTAATAATATCCCTTCAACCAAAACCACGTAGCAAAGGAACTTGACCCTTTTCATTCAAAACTCACATTTGCTAAGTTTGGCACATAATTCATTTCTTCTCAGCACCTCCAAAATGATATGCAAATGCTCCACGTGCTTAGCCTCTGATCTAGAGTAGATCAGAATGTCATCTACAAATACCACGACAAACCAATCTAGGTATTGGCTAAAGACTTTGTTCATCAAATCCATAAACGTGGTTGGCATGCTGGTCAAACCAAACGACATCACTATGAACTCGAAATGCCCGTATCGAGTTTTGAAAGTTGTCTTATATATGTCAGACTCTCTGATACTTAGTTGATGATACCTTGACCCCAGATTAATCTTGGAGAAGTGAGTGGCTCCCCTCAACTGATCAAACAGGTCCTCTATTCTAGGCAACGAATATTTGTTCTTTATCGTTGCCTGTTTCAACCTCCGGTAATCCACACACAATGGAAATATATATATATATATATATAAGGAAATATTATCATAATGAGATGAAAATCAAATGTATATATGCATAATGAAAGGAAAAAAATATCTATATGATTAGGATGAGTGTGTGGAAAAATCAAAGGAATAATGAAATACATAAATAAAATGATATTTATGAATGAGTTGGATGGATAAATCAAAATAATTAAAGAAATGAAATAAAGATATTATCTTGATGAGTCATAGATAAGATAAACCAAAATCAAATATTATCATCTTAGCATTTAATTATGGTGGGACCTACCCCAAAAAATCAACCACTATAAATAAGAGATGCTCATTTCCTCAATTCTCATTCAATTTTTCCCCCTCACTTGCTCATTTGAGAATCAAGGAGAGAAAAGAAATGAAGAAAGAAAAGAGAAAGAAAGAAGAAAGAATAAAGGAAAAAAAAAACAGAAAAGAAAAAGAAAGAAAAAAGGGGAAAGGAGAAGTCATGCACTTTTGGAAATCCGAAATTTTGGGTAAATCATTTCTACCTCTTTTTAATTCAGACTTGTTATAGAATTTGTGGTTTACAATTTTTCTGGTGTAATTTTTAATAAAAGGCATTAGTTTATTGTTTGACCCAAAATTAGGGTATATTTTTCCTAGGAAAGAAATTATAATATATATATATATCATTGTGTTCAGATTTTGTAACACACTAAGACAAACTGGGTGACTCAAGGTACTATTCCCTCCCCTTGGGGTTTTCTTTTGCCTCCGTGGAGATTCGAACCAAGGGCTTAGGACATAATTACCTTGATTTCATGAAACCCACTACCACTGAGTTGACAGCTCAATGGTAGTGCGTTTCGTGAAATCAAGGTACTTATACCCTAGGTCCTTGGTTCGAATCTCCACGGAGGTGAAAGAAAACCCCAAGGGGAGGGGACAGTACCTTGAGTCACCCAGTGTGTCGGTGTGTTACAAAAAAGGCGCCTTTTTGTAACACATCGACACACTGGACACACCACGACACATCGGGTGACTCAAGCTATTGTTCCCTCCCCTTGGGGCTTTCTTTCGCCTTCGTAGAGATTCAAACCAAGGACCTGGGGTATAATTACCTTGATTTCATGAAACCCACTACCATTAAGTTGACAGGTCAATGGTAGTGGGTTGCATGAAATCAAGTACTTATGTCCCAAGTCCTTGGTTCGAATCTCCACGGAAGCAAAAAAAAAAATCCAAGAGAAGGGGATAGTACCTTGAGTCACTCGGTGTGTCCCGGTGTGTCGGTTTGTTACAAAAAAAATACCTTTTTTGTAACACACGGACACACCGGGACACACCGAGTGACTCAAGGTACTATCCCCTCTCCTTGGGGTTTTCTTTCACCTCCGTGGAGATTCGAACTAAGGACCTGAGGCATAAGTACCTTGATTTTATGAAACCCACTACCATTGAGCTGAGCTAATCATGACATGATTTCATGGTGTACATGCAAACCTGAAATATTTAAAAAAAAAATAAAATAAAACATGTTATTCAAACATAATAAGCACACCATACTAAAATTAAATATGCATGAGCATGGTATTGAACTAAAGAAGTAGAATAGGGGTTTGAGAAATCACTTCAACCTTTGTTGAACACATTAGTTAAAAAATATCCGGTAGCACTTCGTTACTTCAACTCTAACTGTAGAATTTTTGTAGTACTTCGTTGTTTCTACCCCAATTGTTGTTTAGAACAGCTCCAAAGAAAAGAAAATGCCAAGAGGGAAGCAGAGAAGGAAAGAGAGAGCAAGAAGCATGTATCAATTCTTGCTGCGATAAAAAGATTGTGAACACAGGGCCCCTATATATAGAGTTTGGGAGAGTAAAAATCGGTAAGTTTGGGTAGCAAGTCCAAAGGCAACTTTCCAATTTTCTCTTACATATAAATTAGCAAGATCAAGTATTTAGACTTTATTATTATTTTTTAATTTTGGTTTTCTTTTCAGGCGGTGTGCCATTTTTTTATTATTCTTTTTTTTAAAGCAATCCATATATATATATATATAATTGTTCCTCTCTCTCTCTCTCTCTCTATATATATATATATATATTTCGGGTTGTGTGCCCATAATTTTTTTTGCTCACTATATTTTACTAATATAAATCATATCTATATGCATATTTAATTGCTAATTTTTGCAATCTATATATTTTAATCTTTTTTTCAACCTACATCTATATAATTTAAACTTGCTAATACTTCTATATTTTTTCGTAACACACCGACACACTGGACACATCGGGGCACACCGGGTGACTCAAGGTACTGTCCTCTCCCCTTGGGGTTTTCTTTCACCTCCATGGAGATTCGAACCAAGGACCTAGGGCATAAGTACATTGATTACATGGAGTACCAAGACTATAATATTGGACAGGAATCGAGGTTTACATCTTAGTTCTGGCAGAGTTTGCAGAAATAGTTGGGTACTTGACTAACAATGAACATCGCCTTTCACCTGCAAACAGATGGACAATCAGAGAGAGTAATACAGATTTTGGAGGATATTTTGAGAGCATGTGTTCTTGATTTCATGGACAACTGGAGCAAACACTTGCATCTAACTGAATTTGCCTACAATAATAGTTATCAAGCAAGTATTCAAATAGCACTTTATGAGGTTTTGTATGGTACACCTTGTAGGTCACCATCATGTTAGGTACATCTGGAAGATCGAGTGCTTACTAGACCAAACTTAGTAGAGGAGATGAACAAGCAAGTCAAATTGATTTAGAAGAGATTGGTGTGTAATACCTCATAATTTTGTGAACAATGAATTATTAATGAAATAAAATTCATTGAGAAAAAATTCTAAAATAATTGGAAGCAAATGTAACCTTAGTATCAAGATGACCTAACTAATGATATAACGTTAGTAGAATTAGCAAATATTAATTAATTAATTTATAATTATGCAAGTAGTGGAACAATTATGGAATTAATTATCCAATATAAAGTAAGTAGAGTGAATTATATAATTATTTGTACCCCTCTGAAAATAAAAATGTGAGATAAATACATAGAAATGAAGAAATGAAAAAATATAAAGAAATATAAATTATTAATTGTTGGCAATATTAAAGAAATAGAAAAAAATATAAAATAAATACAATATTAAAGAAATAGAAAGGGAAAAATATTAGCAAGTCAATAAAATAGAAGGATATGTGCAATAAACCATGTTTTCATCAATTACGAAGTGTATAATTAGCAAATTTCGGATAATAGCAACCTTAGAAAACAATTTTGGTAATTAGAAACTGCATCCAACGGTCCAAAATCAATATGTACGATCCAACGAACGAGATCAAAACCAAACCAGTGTTCAAGAGCACCGAATCATCGAAATCCAACGGCCCAAAATCAATCTGCCTGATCTAATGGTCCAAATTTGTTTTTTTGATCACAAACGAAAATCTGAACACTGCGCTTGAGGTTGATCGTGTTGCCAGGATCCGTCGTCGCGTTGTGTTGATCATCTAGTGCTACACTCAAGGTTCATCCAACGGTGAAGATCAAAGCTGCATTAGTTGATCGAGAATGATGCTGCGCTCGAGGACAATCTGATGGCCCGGATTTGAGACGTCTTCGATCAATCGTGAATCGTTACTTCACTCGAGGTTGATCCGAGCATCCAGATCAAAGCCGCACGAACGAAGATCCGCACACTACGATCGAGGCTCATCCGACGATCTAGATCTAAGGTGCTTTGTTAATCGCAAATTGTGTGCTGCGCTCGAGGAAATCCAACGGTCTAGATCTGAGACGATTTTTGGATATCGCGAACCATTGATGCAATTGAGGAAATCCAACGATCCAGATCGAATGCTCCGATTAAAGTTACAAAAAATTACGAAAAATTCGATTAAAATCCGAGAAAATGTTTCTAAAATCTGAAAAATTGTTTCTAAATTCCAAAAAAAATTATCCAAATACACTTGCTATTTTCCTATGCTTGGGGAGCACGAAATTTTGAATAATTGGCAAGTTTCCTACAAGGTGAACACCAAAATTTACCATTCTATGCCATTTTAAACTCTATATAAAGGACCCCTAGTGCTATCATTGTTTTCATCCCAAATCAAGAGCATACTAGTCCCTTTTGACTCTCTTTAGCCTTCTTCTTGGCAATCTCCTCAGTTCTTGAGTGATCTTGAACTGTTCTTGAGTATTCTTGAGTGTTTGGAAGCTTTGAAGTAACGGAACTCTGCTAAATTTCAGAAATGTGCAAAAGAGACTTATTTAAGGTGGAAGTAATTTTTCTAACACTCCTTTTTCTTATTCGAATTGCTAGCATGTTCATTGTTTGTTTGGATTTTGAAATCAAAATAATTTTAGTTCTAGTACTCTAAAACATATTTCAGTTTCATATTCGATCCTTATTCGAATTTATGCATTCATCGTGATCATGCCATGTTTAGTATCATGCTTAGGCTTTATTTCAAAGAATGATGTATGATTATGGTTGTTTCATGATTTGATTTTCATAATGCTTATATTCTAAATTTTATTG
>JAJIYU010006165.1:0-21046 GCA_030144865.1 Tinospora cordifolia | reverse complement strand
ATATAAATACGTGTAGTTTTACCCATCTACTTTTATTTAAAATAATTTATGTATTAAATTAAAATACGGAGTGTTACAGTTGGGATGATATTGATATGTTAAAAGGTGCATGAGCAAGATATAAAAGTTGGGCCATTAGAAGTTGAAAATGAGATGATTCAAGTTTGTTCAAAAAGCATATTAAAATAAATAAGAAATATAATGCAAAAAACAAAACAAAAGATAGCTTGTTCTTTTAAAAGATGAAAGTTATTCTTTCTTGTTGCAATTTAATTAAAAACAAGTGTTATCAAACACATTTAACAATTTTTAAAAAATAATTTTAATTTTTTTCAAAGAAAACTTATAATACAATATACCATATTCAATTATGTGAAACTCAAGAAAATAAAATAAAGTAATCAACTTTTTATAGTCGATAAAATAATTAATTACGTTCAGTTGAATTTAAACATTTGTTTGTAAAAAAGATAACAGTTAATACATGTACATGAGGTCAATTACTGTACAAATCGACATTAATATGGCTACAGGCTACATAATTTTATTATTTGATTATATTTTTATAATCTTAATTTGCATTTTTATCATTTTAGGTGCTTTTTTAGGAAAAAAAATCAACTCTATTTTTAAACTTAAACACTACACTTATTTGTGAGTTTTTTTTTTTTTTTTTTGAGTACTTTTTATTCAAAAACGCTTATGAGGAGGTTTGATAACATTTGTTTTACGTTAAAATATAATAAAAAGCAGTTTTTTTGTTTTTTTTTTTACTTTAGAAAAAATGGAGACCAAGGCCATCTCTTCAAAAGAAATCGCTTCTCTAAAACAAGTATTTTTAGAAATAGCTCTCAAAGAAAGGAAACGGTCAATCAAAGAAAAAAAAAATACATCAATAAATATTGCACCGATCTCGACCCCGATCCGACGCTGGAGCGGCCTTTACCGAGTCTCCAGTAATTTCTAGAACGGCTCAATGGCAGAAACGTTATTCAGGAGAGATCACAAGGAGAGGAACGTCAGGCCATTCCTCGGCTAAATGGCCGGGTTTGTTGGTGCGCCGGCCGTTGTTCCAAGTGGGCGCCATTTACAGGTGGCAGTCTGCGATTCCTCAACGTATAAATAAATTGGTCCTTTTTATTTATAAAAAATTTAAGCATTTCCCCATTTTTAGGCCTTTTTTTTTTTTTTTGAAAATTTCAGAATCGAAGGATCTAGAAACCCTAGATAGTTCCATATATAAACTAAGCTTGCCTCATATATAGTGCCTTAAGCACTACGTTTAGAAATTCATCGTGCTCTCCCAGCGGCTCATTTCTCTGTTCGTCTCCTCTGAGTTTTGATCTTAGCGGAGATATTTTTGTGCGAGAAGCAATGGCTGAAACAGAGACGTTCGCTTTCCAAGCTGAGATCAATCAGCTTCTGAGTCTGATCATCAATACCTTCTACAGCAACAAAGAGATCTTCCTTCGGGAGCTCATCAGCAATGCTTCTGATGTAAGTAAACTGATTAGTGTTAGGTTTTTTCTTTTTCTGTCTCTTTCATTTTTTTTTCTTTAATCTCCTCTACCGCATCCATGTTTCGTTGTAGTAATATTATGATTCACTCTGATGTTTTGATTTTTCGAGTTTCTGTGCTACTTTGGTCTTTCTGTTCTTGATTCTATTATTTGCTCTCATGTTTGTTCTGGGAGAATTTTGTGAATGGTGTCAGATCTGGTCTTGTTAACTCTGTTTTATGCTGTCAATGTGTGTTTGCAAAATACTATTTTCTGAAGAGCTTTTTTTATTGGGTTGGGTATTTGTTAGCTGCTATCTGCAATTACATCTGGAGAAGTTTTATCAATGTGTCGTAGATGATACTCTTTGGATTGCTTTCAGTGCGACTTTCGTAGTCATGCAGATTTTTTTTTACATTCTCTTGTTTATCAAGTCAATGATGAAAAAAGATCACATATAGAAGTCGTGGTTTTACCCTTTTCCATTGCCAGCTAATGCTGGTTGCCATTACGTCTTGAACCTTATCAACTGTCTTTGGCACAAGGTTTGGAGTGATCGTGCTTCGCTGCACATTATTTCTGTCAATGAAATTAGTTATCTATTTTAGTAGTCGATTCCTAATGTGCAATACTGCTTATTATGATGCCGAGGCCTGGGGTAATACATTACATAATAGGCTTAAATAAATAGCGATTTTATACTTGCTCTCTTGTTAAGAATTAGATCCCAATTCCATGAATTTTGAGTTTTATACTTTGTATTTTATTGTGTAATGCTGCATGCTATAATACTTTGTAGGCCTAGAATAATACATGTCTTTGTGGACTTGAGTAAGCAGTGAGTATGTAAATGACTTTATGTATGCACTAATTTATGTGTTTTATGTTATTTGCCTGCTCGTCTTATGCTACTTTGAAATGGAATTGTTTCTAGGCCTTGGACAAGATCCGATTTGAGAGCTTGACTGACAAAAGCAAGCTCGATGCTCAACCAGAGCTCTTTATCCATATTATTCCTGACAAGACAAACAATAGTCTTTCAATCATTGATAGTGGTATTGGCATGACAAAATCTGGTGAGTAGAAGTAATACTTATGTTATCAATCTTGTTATTAGGTCAGAAAAGTCTAATTGTTAATGCGCTTTTATGCAGATCTGGTGAACAACCTCGGTACCATTGCTAGGTCTGGAACCAAGGAGTTCATGGAGGCCTTGGCTGCCGGTGCTGATGTCAGCATGATTGGGCAATTTGGAGTCGGTTTTTACTCAGCATACCTTGTTGCTGAGAAAGTGATTGTGACAACTAAGCACAATGATGATGAGCAATATGTGTGGGAATCTCAGGCTGGTGGATCCTTCACTGTTACCAGGGACACCTCTGGCGAGAACCTTGGGAGGGGTACGAAAATAACCCTCTTTTTGAAAGAAGACCAACTGGAATATCTTGAAGAGCGTAGACTAAAAGATTTAATCAAAAAGCACTCTGAATTCATCAGCTACCCAATTTCCCTCTGGACTGAGAAGACTACTGAGAAGGAGATCTCAGACGATGAGGATGAGGAGGAGAAGAAGGATGAGGAGGGGAAAGTGGAGGATGTAGATGAGGAGAAGGAGAAGGAAGAAAAGAAAAAGAAGAAAATTAAGGAGGTATCACATGAATGGTCCTTGGTGAATAAGCAAAAGCCCATCTGGATGAGGAAGCCAGAAGAAATCACCAAAGAAGAGTATGCAGCATTCTACAAGAGCCTCACCAATGACTGGGAGGAACACTTGGCTGTTAAGCACTTTTCAGTAGAGGGCCAGCTGGAATTTAAGGCTATTCTCTTCGTGCCAAAGAGGGCCCCCTTTGATCTGTTTGACACTAGGAAGAAGCCCAACAACATCAAGTTGTATGTCCGACGTGTCTTCATTATGGATAACTGTGAGGAGTTGATCCCAGAGTACCTTAGTTTTGTTAAGGGTATTGTTGATTCAGAGGATCTTCCTCTTAACATCTCTAGAGAAATGTTGCAGCAGAACAAGATCCTCAAGGTCATCCGAAAGAACCTGGTGAAGAAGTGTGTTGAGCTCTTCTTTGAGATAGCAGAGAACAAGGAGGACTACAACAAGTTTTATGAGGCCTTCTCCAAGAATCTCAAGCTTGGCATCCATGAGGATTCCCAAAACAAATCAAAACTGGCCGAATTGCTGAGGTATCATTCCACCAAGAGTGGGGATGAAATGACAAGTTTGAAGGATTATGTGACTAGGATGAAGGAGGGCCAGAGTGATATCTATTATATTACTGGTGAGAGCAAGAAGGCAGTTGAGAACTCTCCCTTCCTTGAGAAGTTAAAGAAAAAGGGTTATGAAGTCCTGTTCATGGTTGATGCCATTGATGAATATGCTGTTGGTCAGCTGAAGGAATTTGAGGGGAAAAAGCTGGTCTCTGCAACCAAAGAAGGGCTTAAATTGGATGAAAGTGAAGATGAGAAAAAGAAGAAAGAAGAGTTGAAGGATAAATTTGAGGGTCTCTGCAAGGTGATTAAGGATGTCCTAGGGGACAAGGTGGAGAAGGTGGTTGTTTCTGATCGTGTGGTGGACTCACCTTGCTGCTTGGTAACTGGGGAATATGGATGGACGGCTAATATGGAGAGGATCATGAAGGCGCAAGCTCTAAGGGACTCAAGCATGGCTGGTTATATGTCAAGCAAAAAGACAATGGAGATCAATCCGGAGAATCCCATCATGGAGGAACTCAGGAAGAGAGCAGATGCAGACAAGAACGACAAGTCAGTTAAGGACCTGGTGCTGCTGCTGTTTGAGACTGCACTTCTCACTTCAGGTTTCAGCCTTGATGATCCCAACACCTTTGGCAACAGAATCCATAGGATGTTGAAATTAGGACTGAGCATTGACGAAGAGAGTGGTGAAGCTGATGCAGACACTGACATGCCTCCATTGGAGGATGCTGATGCCGAAGGCAGCAAGATGGAAGAGGTCGACTAAATTTCGAAAGCCTACAAAACGCAAATTTAGCTTTGCTGGTTTATAGTGCCGTTTAGTTTCTTCATTTTTAGTTTCTCGTGGTGTTTAATCTTTGCGAAAATATTTTGATATTTTTGTAAGTTAATATTTGATCATCGCCATGGTTTAAGTGTCTTTTTAATAGGAATACTTTTGGAAGCAAACATCTGTTTTAATTTTGCTTTGTTGAGGTGAGTGAGGGAGACCGTTTTCAAGAATTCGTGAGCATAGGTAAGTAAAAGACGAAGCTGGCAGAGTTTAGCCCTGGGAGAATGTAAGATGAACTGAATGTTTTCAATTTAATTGCCAATCAACTCTGTACTCCTCGGCGGCCCAGACGTGGTTCTAACGTGCAATTGCTGGATAAAGGTAGATCATATAACATAAGGGTAGGAAAACTCTGAATTCAAGAATCTGGCATTGAGCCCTTCTGAGTGGGCACATCTGTTATTTGCACTCACTATTTGAAACTCAGTGACGCTCTTATCAAGTCTCTTTGCAACGCATCATGCTTGGTTGATTTTATTGGTTGTTGTTGGCGTTTCAACATTGTTCCTCTTAACGTCTTCGTGAATCGTATGATCAACGTCTTCGTGATTTTAGTAGTAGAATTCCCTGTTATTCTTTAAATATTGATTTTGACTATTATGGAAGGTAACTCCTGTAAAGACGTGATTTTAGTAGTTGCTTCCTCCTCTTCGTTTTTGAGTCCAATTCATGTAGAAGAAAATCAATATAAAGACAGTTCATAGGTAGGGAATTCTACCACCAGGAATGGTTCGATCAATTTAAGTTACAAGATATATCTATTAACAAAACGGGTGAATGGCTGAAAACCAATTTGGCAGTGAGATTCTGGAAGACCCTCCGAAACACAAAAGAAATTGATAAACCCAATGATGTTTCAGGCATCATCAACTTGAGAGTGAAATACAAAGCTGGGAAATGTTGTCGTAATGTCCCTGCTCGACAAAAATGAGCAGCTAGTGAGTAGGGAGGCACAGGGAAAAAAGAAAGCACATAAAATCACCCAGCAAAATGTAGTTTCTTCATTCGTAAGCACAAGAAGATTAATAACCCAAGCAAAATGGACGAGTACATAGGTATATGACAGTTAGTATATGTTGTAAAAATCATCAAAAACTCTTTGTGCAACTCTTTCCTTCTTTGCCTCTGAAAAGAGCTAATCATGTTTTTGTTTTTTTTTCCAGCTAATCTACTCCAAACTAAAAGTTCCAAACCTCCATCACGACCATCACAAACATATGTAAGTAATGTATCTGAAGATTGTCAGACGATCTTTTTTATCTCCAGCCAGAGTTAATTCTAAGAGGCTGGGTCAAGGTTCAGCTAGGTCCATAGCTAGGTCCATAATTTTACACCTTAGTGGTGTCGTGGCATCTAGAGTAGAGTGTCCATCAAAATGTATTAGTTCACAAAAACCAAAAATTCTGAACCAATAAATCTTTAAGTATTGATTAATATGGCAGAAATAATGCTCATATTTTCAAATGCATAGCATATCCAAAAGCTTAAAGAGTGTACTGCAGATAATGATATTTTTGTAATGAATACTCAGGATGTTTTGAGTTAAATCGATATATAAATGAGAGTTACACATGACACCAAGAAAAATCATTTGGTCCATGAATA
This sequence comes from Tinospora cordifolia, assembly GCA_030144865.1. NCBI lineage: Eukaryota > Viridiplantae > Streptophyta > Magnoliopsida > Ranunculales > Menispermaceae > Tinospora > Tinospora cordifolia. The sequence continues at coordinate 14,887 of JAJIYU010006165.1, read as the reverse complement.
ATTTAGAAAAATATTAAGCCAACTTTTTACAAGATCTCAAATCATTCTATTTAAGTATTTAATAAAATCTAAGAAGATAAAAACGCATACATTAAACATAACAAACTAAATACAGAAATATCGGGAGAATATTCTAATAAATTCAATAATACTCAGATGTTGGAAGCATATAAGGTGACGTAAGATTTAAACTTACTTGAGGTATTGAAGGGTCATATTTTTCAATAGGGATGGATGTTGCAAAACAAGGCTCCGCCACTCTTCCTTGTCTATCTTCCCATCGTGCTTTGTATCAGCCTCCTCAAATGTCTAGCACATCCAATGAAACTTGGTCAAATGAAGTAATCTTTGCAATTAACTTACAAAGCATTGATACAAAAATGCAATTTCTGGTACCAATTTTGAACATTATTCCTTCATAATCATCACCAGGAATATCGTTGAACATGGCATTCTGAATAAAGCAGTGTTGCAGAAATCTTGAACACATGCCATTCAATTAACTTTCAATTTTTGCAGGGTTTATAATAGCATGAATTAGAGAAGTTCTCACAAGATTTCAGACCAAATCCCAAATTTCAATATTACTATGTGTTAACTTTCCTTGCAGATTATACCTGTACCACTCAGCATGCTAAAACAATGTAATCATTTTCTTAAAATGGAAAGATTGTACTTCTTACGTTCATTATTTCCACTCTTATATTCAATATTCAATAAAGTTTACCTGTGGAAGGCACTCAAATACATGAAGATGTGATCCTATTTATTCCCTCTGTCTATATGTTCTACACCTAACTCTTCCAACTTAAAGGTTTAAATGTTCAAATGCACGTGATTTTTTGCATCTATAATGTTAGATATTCTATTTGAAAAAAATAATGCAGAGTATATTAGATTAAAGTATGGATGTAAAAAAATGGATTAAAGAGGACACATAACAAAGATCTTTGATTCTCCAACTAGAAAAAGCAATCTATTAACAAAATAACAATCAATGATAATGATATTGCTGGAAGAGTACTTAAAATAACCTGAATAAAGATAATTAAGAAATACACAATTACTCATAATTTGCATATCATCTTAGTCCTTGATAGAGTAGAACATAGGCAGGAAGCAAACTCATGTAACTGATCCATAAAGCAAGGAAAAGGATTTGTGGTTTGAGACCTTAGTCAATCCTATTTCTGATAAGTGTAACTGAAAATTGAATCCAATCTCTCTCATCATTTTCATAACTATAGTGAATTCAATTTATCTAAGTGTGCTCCAATATCTTATTATCCTTGCTGTTGTGCCCATGGTAGTGATGTTCCATAATCTATGCCTCTGTTCTTGTGTTCTTGTTATTGTAGATCATGACGGAGAAAAACCCACAAATGTTGAGAAGTGACAATATGATCTCTAGTAAAATCAACTATGATCAGTAAAACAACATTTTTTATTTATTTATTTTAACAATTAGAATGTGTGCTTCACCCAACTAATCCACTTAGGCCCTGGTCACTCAAGAGAAAATTAATAAGGGAATCGAACCCAAAATATCATGCTTTTCATTAAATGCTCCAAGCCATAAATCATTCATTTATTATTCAAATTGGGTAAGTAGAATATAATTTTCCAATACTGCTTCCCCTTAAAGCACCATATCAATATCAATAAAATTCACTAAACATTCTCTACAACACAGAAAACGCAAAAAGCTCACATGTATCAAAGCAATCCAGGAAAGGCTTTGCTGATTTTATTGAGTACAATAAAATCAAGTAATAGAAAGAGATACTGGGAAGGGGGAGCAGGAACCTGACTAACTAGATTGCAATGGACAGAACAATATTCAACCAGTTCCTCTATTTTGAGGCCTTCCTCTGTTAGGAAATGATGAATTAAAATTCTCATACGTAACAGTGAATTCTGGAATGTGCCACTATCTGATGGGTATATTACCTTGTCGGTAATAATGTGTATGACATGGCTCACAATTTTTATGCATGTCACAAGGACTTTTTAATAGTTTGACAGTAAATTTTTATGAACTCATGAATTTTTGTTGTCTTTTTGAAGACACTGCACACTAACTCAATCCTATTCTCTAGTTAAAGAATTTGGTGTTTGTTATGACCCATCTTTGGAGAACTTCTGGGCATGCATATGCATGGTTCATGTTCCTTTTAAAAAAAACAAATAATTAAATAAAAAACACACAAGTTACCATCCCAGCATGTCATATACTACACTTTTCATTCTTCTTTACTTCATGCTTTTTTAAATATAGATAATGGATTGTAATAATTGCTGCAACATTAAACAGACTTACTTTAATTTTTTTTATTACAAAGTTAGAATACATTGATTTGTAGGAATTCTTATTTATTTTATTTTGTGAAGTGTGTTCCTATAGAAATAAAGTGGATTTATGCTTTGGCAAATGCAAGTGAAATTACATTGAGGAATCAAATAAATTTAACTAACTATGAATTTGATAATGCTTATTTATAGATCTCATAGCATTTATAATTATATATTTTATCAATTCTGAAACTTTTAGACTAACCTAATCATATTCTTACAAATAATATCATATTCAAACTATACCTAGTAAATAATAAAACACAAGCTAGAGAGAATGAATGAGATTGATAATAATATATCTCTTTATTTTAAGTAATAAGGTTGGCATTTATTAGTCTTCATGCCAGCAACAACCTCCCTTGTTGACTTTTAAATGTCAATTGCAACCCTAAATACTAAAGATACTAGCGTACCCTTCAAACATTATTTCTTTAGTAAGACATAAGGATGGCACTGAAAAGTACAAAAATTAGCACTCAGCAGAAGAAAAATATTTGCATAACTAGGAAAAATATTAGAAGTCAAGATCATTAGCAACGAAACTACAAAAGTTTAGACGGCTCTACTAATCCATGCTTTGTCAAATGTTCAAGGTCCTATAATTGAAAATATTAGCTTTCAAACCCTTAAATTCATACAAAAGTCTTTAATTACGATGCTAAAAATGAATGAACAATGCATAGGCCTTATTGTGATGGTGATTTTACCCACTTTGACATAGAAGTCACGAGTTAAATTTCTTTCTTAGAGTAGTTAGAATGATCACTTCCCTTGTCTCTTTCACCTTTGGTCACAAGTTGATTTTAGAAACACCCTTATATGAAAAATGTTAAAAAGGCTACAAATGTTGACTATTTCTAATACCTTGCAATGGTAAGAGTCCCACTAGGTATACCCTCTTAGGCTAAGGAATAATTGGAGCAATTGAAGGTGGAAAGATAGTTTGGGGGGTTTTATGCAATATAAACTTTAATTTTATGAATATGAATGCCACAACTACCTTCAGGGGTTTTAAATGATAAACGTCCATGGCTTCTAGTCTATGAGGATCTTTAGTCTGAGACCAAAATGAAGAATTCGCTTGTCAAACCTATTTACTAAAATTCAAAAACACAAATATTTCCCGTTGTTAATAAATGTTTTCGTACACAACTATTCTTCTACTCATAATCAACATTGTTATATTTCAGAAATATCCGTATTATTGAATTTCATTTTTTACTATATAGAATATGCTAAGAACTTGCTCTTGCTTACTATTTAAGTCTCAAGCTATTGCATAAACCTGATAGTCATAGAAGCTATCTACATTTACATTAGTAAGACACAGACAAAGGTTGAGATAAATCTAGCCAGCATATCCAACCCTATATTTTGGTTTTGAAGATCCTAAACTAAGCTGCAAGAGTTTGTGGAAGGTATCTTATACTTAGCTCAACCAAACAAACTCCTAAGTGAAAATTCAATATAACCATCAATAAACATAAAACAAAAAAAAAAAAAAAATTGCCTCTATATTTATAAAATAAAATTCAAGTCATAATTTACTAAAGAAAAAAGAAAAAAAATACACATTAAATTGAAGAAGCACCTTATCAATGATACTTTCTATTACATCATCTGAAAGATTCATTCCAGATTCAGCAAGTGTTGCAACAACCATTTGCTTCACCTGGACAAAGAAAGATCAACACATCTCAATTCTTTCAACCTCTTGTAAGAGATCACACATAAGAAACCACAAAAGTATCAGCATTGGATTCAAAATCACATACACGAGTGTGGCATTAATGTTAGGAATTCTACAATAGGATGGGGCCCCAATAATAGGATGTGATCATGACCAAAAACTCTAACCTAGCAGTCAAAAGAAACTACTACCTTTATCCAACTACTACCTTTATCCAACATTTACAAGCATACATTGATTCAGTCCAATCAGAAACTGAGAATCTCCTGGCAAATGATGAAGCCAAGGTCACTTACTGAGAGCTTTATTTCCTCTCTGCAGTTCAGATTTTGCTGTGTCCTCGAAAATGCAACTGACCGCTTGTGCCATAATATCCACACCTAGATCTTTCTCCACGTTGAGTAGGGAGGGGATACGGTTTAGTGTTTAAACATCCCCAACTTGCAAGGGCATAGTAAACCTAAAACCAGAGAATATATACCCGAATATATACACCATTCTTTCCAAATCCAGTTTGCACAAGGGAATTGAAAATATATGTGATCAATTGATCATTTTGTTGGCATAGGACACATCAATGAGGGGACAGACATGTTTGGAAGTCACTGCAACAGTACTAGTGTATTCAATCTTTTGTGTGCCAAAGTCCACCCAAAAAGTTGTACCTTGGATGGTATTTGTGCTTTCCAAATATGAGGAACTAGTGGAATCTGTAAGATGTGAAAATAAAGACTTGCATGTGAATTTTTTTTAATTAGTCTATGGTCCAAAGGATTTTATCTGGTTCATGGGATATTGGTACACATTGCAATTTATCGGAGAGTTGTGCATTCTTATCAAATTCCCTATTGATCAGAGCTCTAGGAATGAGGAGGCTCCTTATGGGTATGGTTTGTTGGTCAAGGTAAATATGGTTTACAAAAGAGTTAATGGGCTGATTTTTAGGGTAGAGAGGGGACACATGTTAGGGGATGCCTCAGGCAGCTAGGAGTTATCCAACAACCAGTCCTCCCAAATTTCAAAATTTAATGAAAACTGCTACAGTAAAAATATTAAGGCGCAAGTTAGGCTGTTATATATTTTTCTCTTTTGGATTAATTTTGACAGTTCATGAGCAAAAATAATCAAAAGTGCAATGCACATTTATGTTACACATGGAAGGAGATCATGAGCCATAGAAAGGTGGGTGTGTACCATCATGTTCACCAAGCTAATGCTCAAGCAAGAGTTTAGTAGAAGTGAAAGAATGTGCTCTACATGTGGATGAGTTCAAGAGCAACAAGTGAAACAAAAGACTTCAGTTACCAACAAAAAAGAAGCATTTAATGATCTCTTCAGTTAAAGATAAAGATAGAGGACTGTAAAAAGAAGTTTGCGACCAAGATTTTAGATATAGACAAGCTGGTTGTAGGGAGTATGTGGAGATGAATGAACCAGTTATAAAAGAAGGGTTCTGGTGCATACTAGGCCATCCGGTTTTTCTAATGTCGGGTCCTCATTCTGTCCCTGCTTCGATTTGATCTCTCTTGTATTGATGTTCTCTTGTTGCAGAGTAGTATATGATGATCAAATCTGTCATCTGTGATCTCCTATCTAGTTTTCTTCTTTCAATATTTGCTGGTCAAGTTCATTTTCCTTGATCGCCTGTTTTGTGGTCTTTTACATGTTATTAATGAGGCAACATAAATGGGATTGAGACAGACATTCTCCATGTTTCACCTATTTTTTTATTGGAAACAAAATATTATTAAATAAATAAGGAAAATACAAAGTGGCAAGATATTTTTTAAAAAAAGTTATGCACAATCCACCAAGAGCACAAACAACCCCAAAGAAAACACCTAGCAAACAAAAGCACCAATTATAATTAGCATTCACTTTAGTTCAAAAGCTGCCCCCAAAATGAAGCCACATTCCCAAGAGAACCAAAAACCCAAGAGCAAGCTAATAACTTAGTACTTTCCCATAATTGATCATTGTTAAACTTCTTACTCTCAAGCCACAACAACCAGAGTGAAAATATGATGTGATTAGACAAATTTCTCCCTTAGCTTGTGAAAGACTTGCTTAGACAAATTTCTCTTTTAGCTTGTGAAAAACTCGCTCAGACAAACTTCTCTCTTGGCCTGTGAAAGATTTGCTAATTCAGAGAGGAGAGAGACCTTCCAAAGCACTATATGGCGCCCTGCACCAAAATATTGAGAAGATACGCCACCTGTTTGCATATCTTTTGCAAACCTACTAGAGAAGAATATATGATTGAAACTTTCCTCACCTTCCAAATAAAATAAGCAACAATGTGGAGTTAGGCTTAGGCACCAGTTAGGAGCACACTTTCACACATATCACAAGTGTTGATCAGTTCGTGAGCTAACAATCACCCAAAAACCCTAACCTTGTTGGTGCCTAAATATGCTATATATATTGAGAAATGAGAGTGGACAGGAAGGAAGAGAAGTGAGTCATGTAAGATCTCAAAGAAGGATTTACAAAGGAAAAAGACCCAAGGATCTTTGTTTCCATTCAGATGCAAACTGGAAATTTTATATCTCCGCCTTCTTTTTTCCCACTAAAAATTCTTCTACTAATGAATGTTGCCATTGCTCTGGAGATTTAAACTTCTCAGGCAAACAAAAACAGTGACCTCTATCTTCTTGTCATAACCTCTTTTTGTCATAACCACAAAATACATTACTAAGCTAACACACATCATTATCCACTGAATCTATCTCTACTCTAATTATTTCCTATGCATGAAAACTCGAGGAATCCCTACTCCTCTAAGTCATAGTCTTTGGCAAAGTCAACCTTGAAGACCACTCCTTTTCTCCTCCAAACCCAATATTCTGCCATAATCTCATTAAAATAAACATTGTATCCAAGATTTTTCTACCCTATTCAAAAGCTGATTGCGCATGTTTAATTGTTGTATGGATCAATTTAAGCTGCAAAGACCATGATACCATTTATTATTCTTAGATTTAAAGGATCATTCCACCACAATTGAAAACGAAAATATCCTTTGAGTAATAAATCTAGTTTTCCTGCAGCAAAGTCTTAGTAATGATCTTGTACAAACTCAAACAAATTGATAGGTGAAAATCTTTCAAACACCAAGTTTGGGATCAAGCGTGTCTATGCTTTATATTACCCATTCCCATGGAACTCCTTCAGGACTCTCATTCTTCTTCAGCAGCCTCCCACAGTTTGTGCAAGAAGGTAATTGAGAACCTGTCCAGAGTTGGCACTTTGCTTCCATCACAAATGAACACTTCTCGCTTACCTCCCACTCAAATGGGCATTCCGAAATGGTGTCATCCACTATGGCAATGGCCTCACAGTCAAGATCCTCAGCCCCAGGTACTATTCGTCTGTGATGAGTATGATTCATGAAAATAATATATGATCTCCTCCACAACTCTCTCCTTCGACTCAATAACTGAGACATTCTCCTCTCAGACTTGACTACAGAACACCTGGAATGTTGTAAAAAAATTTGGAGTCTATCATCTCTTTATTTTAACCTTGTTAACATTGTTAATCCACATCCTCCCCAACTTGTCCAACACAACAATGATGTCCTCAATCTCTTTCTTTTTCATACATCCATAACCAAAAATCTCTCTATCCTAAGATTTAACTAACTGCATCTTAACCATGAATTTATACCCCTCCTCCAAGGGTGACAGCGACCATCCTTCAAACTATGATCAACCATGTTGCCCGATGAGCGTTCTCTCCAATGCCTTCCTTTTGGTTTCCTGAATATAATGATACCAAGATTGGCTCTCAGAACAAATCTCCTCGTTAAACACCTTGTCTAAATTGAACAACAGTCCCAAATGTTTCATGATAATGATCCCAACAAAAGAAAATAATAACAACGTAAAAATAGATAGCACTGCAGAAATTAAAATAAATAGAGAATTAGAAGGATAGAAGATACAATATTTTTATTTTAGTAAACCCAAAAAGGGAAAAAATCCATGGTCGCCTAGAAAAAAAAGAGAAAGAAACTCACTATTGAGAGAATGTTTTTACAAGAATAATCTATTTTGGCATAACACTTTGGCATTGTAAATCTTCCCTTACAATTCTTTCTCCTCTCTCTCTTTTTTTCTTTTTTTGACACCTTGAACTCCTGCAATCCCCCTCTATTTATAGAAAAAAAGTTCATACGTCTTCCCCAATTGAAAAGTGAATGAGATAATTATGAAAAGTGATAACTGTATCAAAGAGTGGTGGAGATGAAGTGGAAGTGGTTGAGATAATATGAAAGTTATCTCAAAGTGGAAAAGTGGAACTAATCCACTTTCTTTTTTTGTCGCTTTTTTAATTATAACCTATAGCAAATCAAATTAAAATTTTCTTTTAGTTCAAGTAAAAGTTGGTGCATGCAAGATTTGCAATTCCCCACCATGAAGAGAAGCCAAAGAAGCTTGAGACACCCTTTTTTCCCCTTAATTTTCCTCTTCAGCTTTTGAGAGGTATGAAGAACATTAAAACCTTTTCTTTCACTTAAATTGAACAATTGCTAGCTTGATTCCAATCACATCTAGCAATTTTTGCTATTATTTTGTTTAATGTACTTTCTTCTTGGTTGGCATGGTAGCATTTTTCATTCTTAGTTTGCTAGTTCTCTTTTTCTAAATTCAAATGTGGGGTTTCTTTCCTAATTATATTGACGCATAGTAGAAGGATGATATGGCATGATGCACTTGATAGCGGATTAAGGCATGATGGTCAAAGAAGACAGCGCAATAATACATTTCAGCACCATGATAGAGATAAAAGCAGAAATAGCAACCTCAACGTGAATTTTTAAAGCACTCACTTTTAAATTGTTCTTCAATCACAGCAAAAATTAGTAATACTTCAAGAGGGTTGAAGAAAGAATTTTCCATTTGAATGCTCTGAAAGTATTGTCCCAACTACAGCTCAGGCTTACAAATACTGTAAACTGTGATGATATTTATTTCTTGCCACTGCTGATCAATGTTTCAAATTTTCAACTAAAGATGTTTAATTGTATAAAGGTCATATTAGAACCAAAGAAGCAACATTAGAGAGAGAGAGAGTGAGAGAGAGAGAGAGAGAGAGAGAGAGAGGAGAGAGAGAGAGAGAGAACAAAATCCTGATACTACTTATATATGTGCCGTGGTAAAATCACAGAGATATTGAACATCATAATTCATAGTTTCTACCTAAGAACGGAAATAGTCCATTGCTCCAACAATATTAAAAATGTCAAAAATGCTAGCCAAGCAATATGTTTAAATTTTATAGTCATAAACATTAATTCAATCCCTTACAAACCCTACTTCAAGAACTCAACAATAACAAAAGCCAACAATTACCTCTTGTCTCTCAATGAATCCTTGCTGTTTGAGATCATACAGCTGAAAAGAAACTGCAGGAAAAGGATATTACGTTCAACCCAAAAGCAATCATACTTAAAGTGCGAGAGATGCACTGAAATTCTTGGAAATCCAAATCCACACAATATAACTGTATATTTTTTTTTTCGATTTTTCTTCTATAATTTGCAATTGTTGTTGAATAGGTACGTGGTGGATTTGTAATCATGACCTCCAAGCTTGCATACCTAGTATCAGAACATCAAGCCCTAAATTTATCAATCTCTCTCCCATTATTGCACAACCCTCATGAGCTCTATGGAAAAAGTAAAGAAAGGTCTAGGATGAAAAGAATGTAAATAGATATGTCCAACTTACAGTCAATTTTATCGTCAATTGGAGCATTGGGATGAAAAACAGAAAGAGCACGCGCAAACTCTTCAAAACCTAATATCCCACTGTGCTTTGTATCAAACAAGTCAAAAACCTACATGAAGTTTCCAAGAAACAAGTCACATAAACAATCACAACGAGAAGATGGAAGTTCCCAACGTAAAGAAAAAAGCAAAAAAGATAGAAAGTATGTTGAAATTCGTTAAGTTCATTTCATGGCATAACTCTTTACTTGGTTCTGTGATGAAATAATTTGTCCTCAATATTCGTGACAGACTCAAAAGAAACCAAGTATTTCTGGGATAAAAACAAAGATATGCAATCATTTAAGTTAAAAGAGGAAAATACAAGTTATGGCTGGATAAATTAAAAATCATTAAAAAAAAATGATCAGGTAAAGTTAAACAAGGACCGCTCTTGAAAATCCATAACATACTCGATCTGCAAATAGGCTTTCCTTTTTGTTTGTCTTGAACAATGCCAGTTGGAACTCTTCCTGCCGATAATGATTGAAGTATTACCAAATAAATACAACATGTAGTGCTAAATCAGATAAGAGCCAGCAAAAAGAAGAGGGAAACAGTAACTTCTCGGAGGATCAAAATAACAAAGTTATCATCACACACACACCGGAAAATACCAACCTTATTGATCAAACCATCATCAATTACAGCACTGCTTATCTTCTTAAATAGCTCATATAGTGCTTCCACTTCACTTACACTAACTGCAAAAAAAGGGATTTTCAGGGATATTAATTATCATCCCAAATTTAGTTGGGAAAGAAAAAAACATTACAGTCATTAATACATATTGTTCACATAATAAATATTCTAAATATAATGTGAAGTGTGGATGAATAAACATTCTCTAAAGAATGATTTAGCTCCAGATAAAGCTGAATGGTAGTCAAAAATGAGTTACATTGTCACCTTCAAGTAGATAATGCACAGATGAAGCAGATGATATCATAATGATGATGAGAAATGATTACTTCAAAAATAAAAAATTAAAAATTAAAGGATGTCTTCAGAAGAAAAATGAATGACATACAGACTGTTTCCCTAGCAAGAACCTCTGGATCTTCCAGGCCCTTTGCCTGCTCAATCTCCAAACAACTTGTTAGGGAAGCAAATACTTGCTTAAATCCCTCTAGGCACTGCAACATGATATTCTTCTCTCATCAAAATATTCCATACCTATTGAACAAGGAAAAAGAAACTTTTATTTGGCTAGTATTGATCATAACAATAATCCAGTAAGATTAGAAATAATCGAGTTGTTTCTGCAAAACCAAGGTGATGGGATTACAAAAATGGATGGCAAATTGTAAATATTACCCATAATGACACTGAAAATCTAAGAAGAAAAGCCATTTCATCTAATAATCCAAATTTTAAAAACATTAGGAAAAAAGAAAAAGAGAGGCAATGCTTGCAAGACTTGCACAAAAGTAAAGGAGCAGAAACTGATGCCTACAGATGCACTCAAACTATAAAATGTGTCCACATTTGGCATTCTTAGTGCATTCACAATACCTAAATCCGATCTTTTGGCAGGGCAGTTTTGGCCACACACATGGCACATAATCTACATGAGGAGATAAAGGAGAGCTAATATAGCTTGGTTAATGGAAAAGAGCTCTGACTAACCTCTAACATTGCGAATGGGAAACATATGTTCCAGAATTAAGCAGTTGATGTTCCAAGATAGCATTCAATTTAGATATTCATTCTCACACTAAAATCAATCGATACTCTAGTCACGGAAATAATAAGACAAACAATCCAGAGATGTCATCATCCAAAAGAAAAAATAAAAAAGGTACGCTTTGAGTTCAACAACCAAACAATCAAATACATAACTTATCTCAGACAAACACAATTAGACTACCATCTACCAGCTCCATATCCTGAATTAAAACAACTAGACAAGAATATATATATATATATAAGCAACAGATCTCGACATGCCAATATCAGCACGGGCAATGGGGCTCAATACCATCAAACAAATCCTTCATTCCCAACGCAACCTGTTCGAAAACCCATACATACCGCCCCAGCAACCACATTTTCATTGAAACGAGAGCCAATAGCAATCAATCCAACAGAAAAAAAAAAAATTCACCTCCGATTCAAACAACACAATTTCGCGATAACAGATCCAAAGAAACAAACAAGAGTAAGCCTTCAAAACCAATAAAATGAAAAGGCACGGAAACAATGAGAAGTATAGAAAGAAAGAGACGCTACGAATTGAGATGAAATAAAAACCTTACACTGCAAACGACCAAACACGCACAAGAAAAAGATGAACAAGAAAGAAAAGGAGAGAGATACAGAGAGAAAACGAGAAAGCTCAAGATCACAGCGGCTACGCCAGAAAAACTTGCCTATCAGAAGCACTGTAGAGAAGAAGAGTACCACGGAGGACTTGGCGACATGTTTCCCGGATTGGGCTCTACGTTCAGTGGGAACTATTTAATTAGAACTCGTCCATCATCGATTGCGTCGCAGAGCTAGCAGAAGTCCTAGCCCACGCTGCGGTGAGACCACCGTGGTACTACTGCCTTGGTTTGCGATCCGTCAGTGACAACTCAAACACACGAGATTAGAGAAACTACCGTCATCGCTTGCCACGTAGCACGTCAGACTTCGCATTGAACGTGGCAGGGTTTTAGACGTATCCGACGAAGGAAGTCGATGCACGTGAATTGGATCACAAGTTCCGGCCCTTCCTACGAGCGCTTGAGGTCCAGGTGGCACGGGTTTATTAGGCCGGAAGAGCCCAATAACAAAAAAAGAAAAAAAGACGAAAACAAAAATTTTTAAGACTTTGATGAGTTTATTACAAAACAATTTTTTTGAAATTCATAAATGATGGCCTGGCCTGACTCACATGCATTTTTAGGTCCCATACAAATTAAAAACGTGCCCAAAATGGGAGAATTGACAGCCTAAGTTAGAAAGCAAGGGCTAGTAACTTGAGTGAAGTCGTAACAAAATAGTCATACTAGAAGGTGCAATTAGATCGCCTCTTTTTTCGAGAAGGCTAATGCTTATTGGGTATTTTAGTTTGACATTGCTTCATACCTAAAAGAAGTGAGCTACGTCTGAATTAAGCTTAAAGATAAAAGTCTTCTTTCATTTTTCGATGATGAAACAAGTTGATAAGATTTCCTTTTTAAGTATTTACATGTCGCTCTTACAACTTCTGTCTTCTGATAGGATGAAATTGCAAGTTGAAAGCAACAATATTGCCTAAAAAATGGCAATATAAAAAACAAAAAAAAAGTTGCCTTTTGTTTTATTACATTATTTATGATCATTCCACGATTAAGTTGCATGAATGGTTGCCTAGGAAAATAACTACCTACGGTTTTAGAATTATTATCAAATATAGCTGTCATCGCTTTCTTAATGGGCCAAAATGATGTTGCAAGAATTCATATTCAATGTAAAAGATGTGAGGAACCTTACCCTCTCACATCAGTAAGATCTTTTGTACATAAAAAGAAAACCATAAAAAATTGTTTATATTAGATATAGATAACAAGTTTCAACTCTTACGCTAATGAACCCTACTTTTGATGCATAAGTTGAGTAATGGAAGGAGCAAAATAATGAATAAAACTGCTTGACAAAAGATAATTCTAACACAATGAATGAAGCTAATGAAAAAATATTTAGAGAACCGCATCAAAAAGCAATAAGAAGAAAGCTTGAAGAAGGGGAAAAAAGAAAAAGGAGAGAAGAGTTGTTTATTAGTAATTGCTTGTAGAAGATTTTTTTTTCCCCCTCAATGTCCCGTAAGGTGGAACATAGATCTATTTCTATGTGACGCCTTGGACTGTGATGGACGAGGAGCCTCCTTATTTCTATCCAATACATCAAGTCACCCACCTTTTTTTTTCTTTTCTTTTTTTCTCCTTTGGGTTTGGATGAGGATGTTCATTTTTATATGAGGTTAATGTGCATTTTTAGTTGATCTTGGACTCTAGTTGCATGGACCTTACCTGTTTGTAGGCATTTCTTTGTTGGACGATCCAGAGGCGATTAGCGTCGAGATGCCAATCAACCTACTTGCTAAGAGTCAAGTCAATGATCAACTGAACATATTGGTCTTTGGGACCTGGGTAGAGTTGTCAAGCAACTCGGTTCATCAAGCAACCTACTAGCTTACTTGCTAAGTTAACCATAGAATGACCCTTGTTGAGCTTGTTTTTTGACTGAGCTAAGTTATTGTCTTTTGAGAATTTTTCGAAGATTGCCGATCAGATGCTCAGTCATGCAAAACTAGTTGAGTCGAGATAGCATCTCATCTAAACATGATCTTTTCTCAATTTTTGCCACCTTGGCTCGTCTCACCAAGTTGGCTCTTCGTTGGGCTAATAATAAAACATTTACCTTCTAAGTCCCCTATGTCTATGTAAAGGTTGAAGACTTCTTTGAATTGCCTCGGGGTTCTCCTCATTGTGAACTATCAATTAATGCATTTTTGACCATTAGGTACTTCTCAAGATCCGCCTCTCTCATAAGGACGGTGTGTCATTTTGTCTGATCAAATTATTACTATTGAATTTGCAACTGTTGAACTTGCCTTGAGACTCACACTTTCTAAAAGTTTTTCATACAAACTGCCACACATTTGCGATACAATGTGTCTGTTAGATGCCTCTCAAGAGGTGTGTTCAAAAACATCTGACGGTTTGAGTTCAAAGGGGCCCTTTTAAAGATAATTATCATTTGTTTTGAAACTTTCCAAGAATTTCTCTTCCATCTAAAAATTAATATTGCTTATCTTTTTCTTATCTAGTGTTCTTAGGGCATCTCCAACCCCAACTTCAAATTTTATTCTATTTTGAAGTTACTCTAACACCAAATTACAATTTCATTTCCAACCCATACTCCAAAAAAGAATATTCTTAGAATATTCCTTTTTACTTTCTTTTTATTTTTTATTATTTTTAAAAAAATATTTTTTATACATAAATTTTATTTCACATATTTATTCAACATTACATTTAAAATATTATGTTACAAAATTTTATTTTATGTATTATGTTTCATATTATATTTCTTATTATGTA